>VZZY01002061.1:216167-238841 GCA_013400335.1 Eurystomus gularis | reverse complement strand
CAGATAAACAGACCCAAACACAGAGTTGTTGGTGAAAAAAATCTTGGGTCTTAATTAGACGTTATTAAATAATGTGGTTTGACTGAAGCAATCTTGTTGACTAGTGGGCAGAATAGTTTAAAATAAACAAATGAAAAAACAATTCCCACTCCCCCTCTTTTCCCCTCAAAAACCTCAACCCCCAAACAAAAAAAAAACCCAACCCTCCTGTGATTGCCAGGTTTATTTGGATTCTGCATAGCATAGCTAAAAACTTACTGAAGAGCCCTTTCTGGCAAGAGATATTTAAAAAAATAAATCCATATTATATAAATGCTTCACTATAATGCTTCTTTAAACTTACTGCCAGAGAAATACAGGTTTTATTTGGACATGATTTCTAGAACAACTGTAAGAAAAACGTGACGCTCCAAAATACTTCAAACTGTGATTCTTAAGTAGTTGGAATAATACAAGAATACCATGTATGCTTACATCAGTAAGGTACTAAACAATCATAAATATATAATCTGCAATATAGAAATGAAACATAGATATTTGCCAAAGTACAATAAAAACTAAATATACAAAAATAGCAGGTTACAACATCTGAAATATCCTTTAGTCAGTCTGTGAAGCTAGAGTAAGGCCTTCAGAATCAGAAAAATGTTCAAAGAGAATTTACAAAGAATGGCACAAGACAAATATTTACAGGCATTGGGGTGATGTTTTCTGTCTGTTCAAGTTTTGATCCTGTCTAATCTTGCAGTGCTGATTAAGTAAAAATCAGCACCTTGTGGATAGAGATTCTTTTGAGAAGCGATTTGTTTTGCAGGAAGAGGAAACGGATTAATTGGTGGTGCTTTTCCTTCTGAGTCACAATTAAAACATTTCCCAAATGGCAAAGGATTGCTGTCTCTCATCGTAGGTTACCCAGCATGGGCTGCCTCACTTTGCGTCTTATAGCCAATGTAAACATACCAAAATCATATGCTAGGGACATAATAGCTTGGTGGCTACTTCCAAAGCTTGAGTGTTTCAGGTTATTTAAAATTACTACTTTTACAAGGTTTTCTGTGTTACTCATTTTGTATAGTCTATAAATTTTTCTTCCCATTCTGACTCGTCTAGTTGCATCTGCCAGATACATAAAGAACATGATCAGTGGGAGGAAAGAAACTCATTCTGCACAGAAAATGTACAGCATGCAGGCACCTTATGAACTCTGTTTGAGGCTTGAGTTACAAATGTTTTCTACAACAAATGTAATTCTTACAGTGAATTGCTATGAGAGAGAAGCTTCTTCACATTTTTATACAGTTCTGTTTCAGTCTTGAGTAGTTTTTAAGATGATGTATGTTTTCTTTCAGAAAACTGAGATGTGGGAGAGTGAGAAGTCAGAGGAAGATATGGAAGAGTATATCTGGGAAAATAGCCGCTCTCAGAAAAATGCCTTGGATACACTGCTTCAAATAAAAGCCTCAGAGAATGTCAGTAATGTAACTAAGGAAGAGCTTCTTGCATCTGAAGTGGTCAGGAATTACAGAAACTCTGTAATTGCGCTTAAAAATGAAGGTGAAACAGAAAATAACATATCTCAGTATAAGGACTGTGTGAAGAAACTATTGAATATACAAGCATTACCATGAGAGAGACTTTGCAGGTACATCTGATTATTAAGAAAATATTGAACTACTATGTTCATATGCCTGTGATACGGATATTCAATTGTTCAGGACCTTAACCAAAAATACGAAACTTGCTGATTAGTTGAATTCAGTAGTAATCAGATTTTTCTTTGCTGCTGGATTTTCTTGTAAGCATAATTTTCCTGTCCATTAATCTTGTTCTTTGAATAAAGTATGTTTTCAGTCCTATTGGTGACTTGAACATTCTGTTCTGTGCTTTCTTAGCTTGGGAGCGCCTGGTTCAGTTCTCTGCTTAATCACATCATGACTTATCACACAACTTTTTTTGGCATATAACTTAGAGCAACAACATCAAAAACAGTGAAATTACTTGGGCTTCCAACTCCGTTAGTTAGGAGTCTGAAAGTTAAGACCTCTAAACTTCATAAATGTTTTTCAAATGTCACTGAGATTTGTCTTTATCTGTACTCCCCATCTGTAAAAGAAAGATAATGTTGCCTAAGTCATTAAACTTGTGGAGAGATGTTGAAGCATGCTGAACAGTTCTCTCAGTTGTCACCACGAGGGCTAACGAATACCCTAAGTAAAAATACCTGTTTCTAAAATGAAGGAATAATATAAGGTAGAAAATGGGATGGTGGTGGGAAGGCAAACAAGCAGTTATTGGCAAGATACCAAAGTACCTGGGAAAGGAAGAATGATGAGAGTTGCAGAGTATGAGAGCTGGTGAGTAGTGAGGCAAGTAATAGGTTAAATAGGAATGGACTGAGTCTTGGTACCCTGAAGCCTGCTGAGTTGTCTCTTGAATGTACCCAGGCTCTTCAAGGAAAAAAAAACATTTGTAGCATCCAGTTTTTTGGTGTGAAGCACAGAGAAAGAAATTACATGGATGTTTCTTTTATATTTGGTAATTTGTATTTGAAAGGAATTGATTTGAAACATGGGAATCACAGGAAACCCTTAAAAGTATCAGCTTGAAAGGACATAAATTACTATTCTTGCTTTTATTGTCCCTTCCTGGTTTACTAGGATTTCAGCTTAGAGGAAAAAGTCTTCATTTTCTGGAAGGGGTGGAGGGAGTTTTTATTCATCAGATTTAAGGATTCTGCGTACCTATAAAAACCTACCATGTGGCCCTGCCAGCAGCTCATTGAGAGGAAATGGCATAAGAATAAGGATATTTAAAACTGAAGGGAACTGGTTTCTGCAGTGTTGTGTGGCTTGACTCACTCACTGCTAGGATTTTGCATTGTTTGTTTTGTGTTTACACACAGCCAAAGAGTGTGTATATTCCTATTTCCAAAATATTGCCAGTTGTGGAAAGATGCCTTTCTTTTCAAATGCAAGAGACTGCCTTTAATGCAGCTTTATTCTCCCTACAAGAATTTGCCAGAGCTGTAGCTAAGATTGAAAATGCTTGTCTTGTAGTCCCATTTTTGCAGTTACCAACTTGCTTATTTAATGTTTCTTCCTTTTAGATTTTTATTAATGTGAAGTTTTAGCAGAAGCCTAATATGGGGCAAGTTTTGGCTGTTATCTTAATGACAGATTGTTTCTTTATTCAGTAATAAGGAAACAATAGAGACTGTTTCTTTATTCAGGGATAATGAAGGTAATGCTTAAAATTCTCATTTGAAATAGTACATCTGTGTAATTCCTAATCTTTTTTGAACAGCCGTGAAACCAAAATTACTGAGGAAGTAACTGCAGCTTGACTCAGAGAATGGTATGGAAGGTGGAGTTGTGCCTGGCTTTGTTCCAGAGGTGGTTTGGTTCTAGTATGTACACAAGAGAAATTTGTTTCCTTAATTAGCTTTGTGAGTCCTTGCATGAGGACTGGCATACTAGGAGGCCTGTGTAACCTAACTTTTGTTTTGCAGTGGTGTGTCTTGTACCAGACTGTCATGAGTAATGCCCTTAAATATTTTAAGGAACCCCAAACCCCATAAGCTTGCTTTTCTCCACAAAGTTCTTCTTATGTACTCAGGACATGGGAGCATCTGATAAAATCCTGTACAACAGAGGATAATTCAGTTTTCATTTGCTCTTCACAGACTTTAAATGGACCTGAGCAGAACACTGTCTGAAAGTTGTAGTTAAAATAACAATTTGACTTTGCTAACAATAAGGGCTGGTAGAAGGAACAGCAGGGGAAATTGATTTTTCATTTGATTGTATTAGCATTTCTTTGGTTTCACAGCTAATTCATGGAAAACCTAAAATGCACAGGCTTCTAGAGTTCCCTCCGAAGTGCTCAAGCCTTATATACAGTCTATAAACGTTTCAAGAAATAGGGGCAGGATAAAAGGTGGCTGTCTCCTGAGTGCCAGGATGCTCAAATGTCTCTACTAACAATAGATTATACCTGCTGGCCAAGAACAATGTTGGGACTAATTCACTGTGTTCCCTAACCACATCCAACACTTACCATCAAAAATTCATTGTCAGAGTTTTCCAGTAGCATCTGACTTAATGACCCTATGACTATAGAGCACTTGGCCTGCTAGCCTTAGAAATCTGCAAGATTGACCTGCAGCCTTGGTTTTCAATGTCATCTTCACTTCCCCTTCTTGCTAAGGGACATGGAAGCAAAATCAAAACCTTTTATAATCCTAAATAAGCCAAATCAAGCTGCTAGAATCAAGGGCAATATAAAATTCAGAGTTACACTTGTGATTTTTACTAATGGCTTACATGTTACGGTGGACTGGATCAAAGGTAGGCTGATGTATTTTGAGCTCTTGGTCATCTTGGATGTTCCTCGTTCTGTTTTTCTGCTTCTCCCTGTAAAGTGTTTGTGTTTGAGGGTGGCAGCATTTCTCTGTGGCTGTGTAGAATACTGGGATCTTAACTTTAGTGGGAGTCTTCTGAACCTTGATGGTAGGTACCATAGCATGTATTTTGTGAACTAAACTACACATCTTCATTTTCCTGTATAATATTCTTGCAGACCATCTCATTGGAAACCTGCACTGAAGTTTAAAAACTGGGAAGAGTTAAAGAATAATATTACAGGTTAAGCAACTCTGCAGTGTAGTAATAAGTTCATCTCCAGCAGTGGTTAGTTATTAACATATCATGTACATTATAATGTAAATGCATTATTCTAAGGTGTGTATATACATTCTTGTTATATGGAAGTGCTCATGTTACTTTCAAATAGAAATGTAGATAGAGAACACTTAAGTCAGGAAGCAGGCTAGGGCCTCCAGTGCCTAAATTCAAAAGCAAGGAGAAGCAAAAGCTCACATATAATATCTAGAGGCACTGGCTGTTTCCATAAGTACTTTTTTTGCTGGTATTTACTGGCCAAGAGGAACATGGAGCTAGTTCATTACAGCCCTGACCTCAGGCAACCCTGTCCATCACAAATTGAAACTTGAGCAGGAAGGCTACTATATGCACTTCTTTGCGGTCACTGTTCTAACCTCCGTGTAGCAGATGTCTCATTTCAAATCCAAACACTTGCCCCCGCAAACTGGAAAAGTAAGTTCCTTACAGCAAGGAAAAATAAGCTGTCTCCAATGGAAAAAAAAACTCACACGAGTTAAGTTCTTGGCCATCTGGAGTAGCCGTGCTGCATAGTTCTGCTGGTGCTGTTGATGAGACTAACCTTTCTTTTATCTCCCATATAAACATTCCAAAGAAAGGTTGAGATCTGGCACTTGGTCAAACTGGAAAAGAACTTGCTTGGTCAGTACTCAGGCTCATCTAGGAACTACTGTAGTCACTGGCATAAGCTGTCTTTAGTAAACAGTGTGCTAGGAGTTGTGAAGTGAAATGTTCAGAGTGTCGCTAAGTAGTTTCTTGAGGTTGTTTGTCAATGTTCTCTTGCACTTTTGCCCTTTGAAGAAGGGCTGTTGGACACTAAGCATAATCTCTTGCTCAGATTAGACAAGACAGCCTGTACGGAGACACAGTTCAGGCTTTGACAACAAGAGTAGTTGTTACCACTCCTTGTAACTTCACCAGGCCCTAAGACCTGGATGTAACTGGCTGTGTCTGAAGAGCTGGTAAACCTCACAGATAATCTCATGCTCTTCAGGGAACTAATTTATGCTCCTAACCTGGAGTTGATGCTTTTTGCCCAGTTTTCAGGCACAACGTTGCTGCAAGCACAAGTAAGGGATAAAGGAACAACAGTTGTCTAAAAGGATGTGCTGTCTGGACAAACTGTCTTTCTACGCATTTCTGGTTTTCCCTCCTATTGAATTTATGTAAATTTATTTTTTAAAAGATATTTTCCTGTGACATACCTTGTTTGTAATATAATAGTTCAGCTACTATGCTTTCTATAATCTTTTTTTCCCCCTATTTTTACCTCTATATGTGAACAAACCAAGAAGACTCTTCAGAACATGATCTTACATTTTTTAGTCATTCCATCCTGCCCCAGAGGGGGCAGATCTGTTGGGGGGACAGATACAAATTTTCAGTTCTTCTCTTTTTCTGTTGAGTATTGAGGTCCTAGCTCCGTTATATGATCCTACAGAACGTAATATTGAGGGTAAGTCTCAAAGGAGCATCAAGGTGCTGTTAAGTACACTATCCAGTCACTAATCTGGAGATGAAGAAACCATGGACACCAGGGATGACTGTAACTTGCCACAGGTCACACAACTGATCAATAATCACAGAGAAGTTACTTTTCTGAGAGTAAAATAGTACTATACTATGAAATAGTATATACTAGAATGAACAAATAGTACTACACTAAGCAAATAATACTATACTATTTGCTTCCACCTGTTTGGGAGCAAATAGTATAGTATCTATGGCTTCTTTCTATTAAAGCTAATGGCTTCTTGCAGATATTTGTGTTTCTGACATGTGGGAGTATATCCCATCCAGCGAGAGGATTTGCTTGCTAGTCTGTGCATTTACATGTGTACAACATCCCTAGTGTAAAAATAGCGAGTTTTTACTTTTTCAGTAGTCTTTTTCCTTTTTTAAAAAAAAGAAGATCTAATCCCTTAAGACTACCTTTTCTTCTTTGTTCTTGTATCAAGTTGCTGTGGAGGATCACTTTTAACAAAAGAAGAGTTAAGCTGGAAGAGGCCAAGCTGTATTGAGTTCGCAGCTCTGCAGACTGGCAGCAGATGTTTTTTAGGGCATTTAGGTAACAGCCGCATCTGAATAGGAAGCAGAGTCTGGATAAGAATGGATTCTGAGAACTTCGGTACAATGGAATTAGTGCAAGTCTCATAAAATGAAGATATCGTAATATGTTAGAACCTGTCAATTTTCAGCTGAATTGCAGAATACTTATCTGAGAATGGTAATCACAGACTTACAGAATGGCAGGGTTGGAAGGGACCTCTGGTGATCATCTAGTCCAACCCCCCTGCCAAAGCAGGTTCACCTAGAGCAGGTTACACAGGAAGGCATCCAGGCGGGTTTTGAATGTCTCCAGAGACAGAGACTCCACCACCTACCTGGGCAGCCTGTTCCAGTGCTCTGCCACCCTCAAAGTAAAGAAGTTCCTCCTCATGTTTAGATGGAACTTCCTGAGTTCAAGTTTATTTCTGTTCCCTCTTGTCCTGTCACTGGGTGCCACAGAAAAAGACTGGCCCCATCACCCTGACATCCACCCTTGAAGTACTTTTAAGTGTGGATGAGATCTCCCCTCAGTCTTCTCCAGACTAAACAGACCCAGCTCCCTCAGCCTTTCCTCATAAGGGAGATGTTCCAGTCCCCTAGTCATCTTAGTAGCCCTTCTCTGCACCCTCTCCAGCAGCCCCCTGTCTCTTGAACCAGGGAGCCCAGGACTGGACACAGTACTCCAGATGCGGCTGCACCAGGGCAGAGTAGAGGGGAAGGAGAACGAGAACTTCCCTCGACCTACCGGCCACACCCTTCTTCATGTACCCCAGGATGCCACTGGCCTTCTCGGCCACAAGGGCACATTGCTGCCTCACGGTCATCCTGTTGTCCAGCAGGACTTCCAGGTCTCCTTTCACAGAACTGCTTTCCAGCAGGTAAACCCCTAACCTGTACTGGTACATGGGGTTGTTACTCCCCAGGTGCAGCACCCTACACTTGCCCGTGTTGAATTTCATAATGTTTCTCTCTGCCCAACTCTCCAGCCTGTCCAGATCTCGCTGGATGGCAGCACAGACCTCTGGTGTGTCAGCCACCCCTCCCAGTATTGTGTCATCAGCAAACTTGCTGAAGATGCACTCTATCCCTTCATCTAGGTCATTGATGAATATATTAAACAGGACTAGACCTAGTACTGACCCCTGGGGAACACCACTTGTCACAGCTCTCCAACCAGACTCTGTGCTGTTAATCACAACCCTCTGAGTTCTGTCTTTCAGCCAATTTTCTATCCACCTCACTGTCCATTCATTCTAACCCACACTTCCTAAGCTTGCCTACTAGGATGCTGTGGGAGACAGCATCAAATGCCTTGCTGAAGTCAAGGTAGACAACATCCACCGCTGCCCCCTCATCTACCCATCCAGTCATTCCATTGTAGAAGGCTATCATATTAGTCAGATGTGACTTCCTCTTGGTGACTCCATGTTGACTACTACCAATAACCCTCTTTTCCTCCATGTGCTTTGAGATGATGCCCAGAAGAAGCCATTCCATCATCTTTCCAGGGATGGAGGTGAGGCATATAACAATATGTATAATAATGTATATATTATGGATTTCATTATCCTCCCCAATTTTATATGCATTAAATAATGGGTTAAATCAGAAATGCATTCTTCTCAGTATGCTAAACTACTGAGTAAAGGGTACTGTGTTACAATATTACTGCCTCAAACTGTTAAAACAGTTCCACAAATCTTACTACGTGAAGTTGGAGGGAAAGGGGTGTTGTGCACTCTCATCTTTGAAACCTGGACAATAAAAAATAAATTTATATTGAAAGAAAAAGAAATCCGAAGTATGAAACATCTAATTCTAGCACAAAATGTCTATACCTCTGTAATTGAAGGTAAGTAATACTCAGCAAAGCTTGGCAAAACCCTGGTCTAAGAAAACTGAAATGCTTTATCTAGCTGAAACTATGGGGCAATTTTTAGGTAAACAGAACAGAATTTTTCTACCTGAATTGGACGAAGCTGCCCGCATTTGAATTCTGTATCCTAAAAACCACATGCAATTACGTAGCAATAATACTTTTACTATGTTCCCCGATTTTCAGTCCAAATGAGGTCTGGAATCCAGCACTGCAAGGTCTTGTAAGTTTGTGCTGTTGAAATGCCTTTAATTTCTCAAGCAACATCTTCTCTTTGGGAGTGATAGAGACTATAAAGTGAAAAAGCAGAATTTTAATGCCCTATTGAGCCTAAAGAAAAGCCTCACAGAGTGCAGATCTAGTTCTTTTACAAAGTACTTTTCGGAATTCAGGTTTTGTCTCTAACTTTTAGTCATATAAAAGTGCAGTGTTCTTCAAAGTGCGTTTTTTGCCGAACCCTCCTCTGGCAGTGAACGTGCACTTCACCGTCTTCATTGTTTTGACCATATCAAACAAGGAGACAGTTTCATAAGACACCCGCCTATTACTGCATTACATTGGGTATCTATTCATGTGGTAGCAAATAAATCAGTGCAAAGGTAACTAGGCTGGATTTTAGATCTGCTTTTGATGTATCTTTACATTTTAGATTTAAGTTGGTTTTAAAATGTGCTTTCCTTGGTTTTAGGATTTTTGAAATTGTGGGGAGAAAAAATAATTTTAAAAACTGTTTCATTGCAAATGGATGTGACAGTGCTGGCTGAAGTGTTTTGTGTAAGAATCCTATGACAAAATGTGCTTGTCATCAGTACTGAGATGAAGAGTACCACAACTTAGAGCATATGGTTAATCAGTTTGTGTATTTAATGTATTTGATCAGGTTGTCACGGCGTGTGCAGCATCCGAACAATGTCTTTGGTAGAGATCAAAACATGAGCTTTGCCAACTTTTCATTTCCTGGTTAAGACTTTATAAAAGGAGTTATGCCTGCTTGTGTCTGTAACAGAAAGGTGGTTCACTGAGCCATGAACATTTCCTTCGGAAGTGACAGAGGATGGTTGGTAGAGCACCGTCCACAGAGAATCCTGAACCACAGGATACTGACAGGCTTGGTGCACGTCACCATTTCCAGTGAAAGTTGTGGAGAAAAGATATAAAGCACATCACAGTAATCTACAGGAACTGAGTTCCTCCTCTGATACACGTGTGCCTTTGTTTCCTATTGAAATGAGTCAGACCTGAGACTTTTCCATTTTGGGGTCAGATCCACACATGATCAGCACATACATTCTTTATTTACAAAATCACCACATCCATCCATCCTTTGATAGAATATAGAGTGTCTTGGTTCCTTTCTCCTAGTTCCTTACCTTTTGGTGTTAAAAACCTATAAAAGAATACCTGTCAACTTCTTCTAACGCAGAAGAGCCCCTGGGGTCTTGTCATGCTTAGCTGAAATTTTTAGTGATAGGTAAACTAAGTGCTAGATTCAGCCATATGATGAATTAGGAAAGTACAATTTGGGGATAAAAGTCAGCTTGTTCAGGTTTAAAGTACATCGTGTAACGGGTGCCTTTCTAGAGTTTGCATCACTTTACAGGTAAGTATAAAACTGCCCTTAAAAAAAATCACACTTATTTCTAATTTTTCCACCTAAAATGGAGGAGATTCTTTTGTGTTATTTCAACTGATTAAATAACAGCATTCCTTTAAAGTGTTCTTATCCTGTGTCAGTCTCTTTTCTATTACATACAAATTAGCTTACAAGGTTAATCAAACACTGTAAATGAGTTTTTAAAACTTCAGTTTTCTAAGATGCAATGCTGATCAAGGTGGACTAAAATACAATTTTAGAGAGGTCTCTTCCTCTGAAACCAACTTTTCAACTGTAATTAGATATTCATTTGGCTTTACAACCTCATTTGGCTTTACAACCTCATTACAACCATTTCTACCACAGAGATGTGACTTTAAAAAAATGTTTCTTTTTATAACATTTACACTTGTCTGGGAAATAGAAACTTCATACAGCAAGTGAAGAAAGTGAGAAACTCTGAGACGTCAACAAAAAAGAGGAAGAACAATCCTGGTTACTGTTGAAAATGTTTGCTTTGCTAAGCAAACTTCCTGAGTAAGGTAAAGCAAGGAAATACCTTGCTACCTTGTTGAAGTAGTCGCTTGAGTTGTATTCAGAGGAGCAGTTCTATGAATAGAATATACAGGATGAGGAAACAAAAAAAGTAGGGGTTATTATAAAGCTCGCTTAAAAAGCTCTCTCTTCCTGTGCAACATACATTGAATGACTGTCCCTATTTTAAAAAGCTAGTGATAAATATGAGTAGAAAAGAAAAAGCAAGTCAAAGTGGACTGCACGGATGGACGCTAATTGCAAGGCATGAACAAATTTTAGCCGCGTTTGTGTTTTCCTTAGCCAATAACAGAATGGGTTTGTCAATGCATTGCAGATCAAGTAGCTTTACAAAAGCAGCTAGCATCTGAACGTGCCTCTCGTTGGGCTTGAAAAACGTTGGAAGTGATTGTTATCAGAAAAGTGAAGTGGGAAGTGGGGTGAAAGTAAAGCATGAAGACTGAATGATCAGGTGTTTGGGTATGAGTTAATGGAATTCAGTCGTTTTGGGGACTTGGATTCTTTTTGGTGTTTTTCTTTGAAGAAGTAGAGTGCTGCCTGGATTTGTTTTGTCTCAGTATTAGGGATAAATAGTGGAAGATAATTAAGACTTGGAAAAAATGAATTTTTATAGAAACAATGAGATCTGAGGCAATTAAATGATAATTAGAGATAGTGATTTTATGATACTATAAAATTTCAGTTTTACTCATTACACTTAATTTTCTCATGTTAGTTCAAAGTCAGGGGAAAGGATATGTACAGCTGCAGAGAATCTGCTTTCTTAAGATAGGGAAAGCGTATACTGTTTGTTAGGCATTAGTCCAGGTCAGATGAACCGGAATGTGCTTGAACACCTCTGAGCATGTCGCGGGAGTGATGTACAACTCTGTACTTCTTACCTTAAAGAGACGGGGGAACTGCTTTTCATTTGTTGAGAATTAAATGGCAACTGCAAGTTTCTGAAACCATCAGTGAAAAAATTATTATTGTTTCTGTAAAAGAAGTGAGCTGGTATATATGATTCTTTTTTAAAGTCTATTTGTTCCAAAACAAAGGTGGTGACAGTATTTTACAAATTAACTTTAACAGTAGTATATTTTATGAATTGTCTCGATATTGTTCTCCTTATGGGCTTATACTGACCTCTCCTATTGCTGCAACACCCTGCTGTGAAAGCCACAGTACAACAGCAAAGGAAGACGAGAGAAGAGCAAAGAACAACAGGAATCAACCAGACACCCAAAGCTGCAGCTTCCCAAGCAGGTGCCTCATTATCCGAAGTATAATTCTTACCACTGTAGCCTTTGGTTTCATTTAAGTGTTGCTTACTGCTGTTCAGACGTGGAGGAGTGGGCATGTGGGATAATACCTTGGCAGACGTGGATATTAAAGTTGACTGTACGGTCTTCTTGTCTGAGGTGGTGATTGACCAAGTGCTTACTGAAGTTGTGCTTGTCCTCTTAGCAGAATGCGCATCGGGTGGAAAAGTTTCTGTGCTGGAATAAGTAGTAGCTTCAGCATTTTGGACCATCAGGCTTGTGCTGGACATGTAAGTGTTTGCTGTTAAGCTATGGCTAGTGGTAGAAGATGGAGCTTGGAGCAGAAGGGAACTTGAGGTGGCATTATTATGCTGGCATCTTTCTTGCTGGCTGGTCTTTGTGCTGTTTTGCCTTTCACATTTACTCAGTGAGGAGTGGGTATTTGGCTCTTTGGATGCCAGTTTTTCAAAAATAAGAAGATCAGGATCAATACCTATTAAAACATGAACAATATTAGTTTATGTGATAAAAGCTCATCTGTGCACCCAGAAAAAGAGCACATGGAGACAATGGCAGGTTGGGGAGCCTGAATCACAGAATGGGAGTGGTTGGAAGGGACCGCTGGAGATCATCTGGTCCAACCCCTCCGCCAAAGCAGGTTCACCAAGGGCACGTTACGCAGGACGGCGTCCAAGCGGGTTTTGAAAGTCTCAAGAGGAGAATCCATAATAATAGCAATTAACACCTTTTGGACTGGGAGTGTCACTGCCTAGCGTGCCTATGGGACACCTTATAGCACGCAAGGGTAATGCATTTCGGGATTGCACAGATCTTACTATGGTATGCTTAGGGAAGGAACCAAAGGTGAGGAAAGGGAGGGATCTAGGCTGCTGGAGAGTAGGGGAGTCCCAGAAAGCTCTGCGTGTGAGAGAGTCTGCACTGGAGGGGGGCTGCACCCTTAGAGGCTCGTACCTCCAGGTGAGAGCAACTGGGGATACTGGGGTCCAGACTAGGCAGACTGAGCATCTGAGCCCAGCTGCTGGGGGGATTCACATTGTACATGTATGTATATATATCTTTTCACTAGCAGATCCCCGTCCTGTGCAGCTAGAAGAAGCAGGATGAGTCTCTTGGTACTACCTGTGTTCACGTGTCTGCTTTATGCATTTGTTCATGTAACCTGTGTGGCTGCCTGTTCATATATGTATATTTGTCATGTGCACGTGTCCTATTTGCGCATGTGCCTAACACGAATCCATTTTCAGCCCTGCGGATCCTTGGTTGGATCTGGGGACGTGGAGCTGTGGCAGCCTTGCTTCTCAAGATTCTCAGATCTGGTATGGTATTTTCCCCAAGCACTGTAATGACTAGGTACTCAGAGCGTGAATCTAGAGAGCAGGGTGTATCTTCATGGTCCTTTCTCACATACTGAATGGGAGGAAGAGGGGAAGTGTTCTCAGAAGTAGGTACACTAATAAAAAAGGAAAAAAGCCTTCTGCTTTTTTTTAGCATTTAGCATCTTCTAGCACAGCAACTGACCTGGTGTAATTTTAACACATCCTGTAACTGCCATGTTTTCAGCCTTTATAAATGAGATGCTTAATTACCTGTTGTGATATTGTACAAAATTACATTGATTCTAGCCTTTAGGATGCAGCTTTCCAATGCTGGGCAAGACATATGCAGGCAATTCATATTCTTATGAATAGCTCCACGGTAGAACACTGCTAGATTGCAGGAAACTGTAATAGAAAAAAATGAAGTTCAGCTTATCAGCATAATGACCATTGCATTTTGCATATTACTATGTTATTTAACATCAGAATATTATTAATACTGGTCAGCTCCATAGTACTTTATATCTGTGGTTCTCTCATTATCATGCAAACTAATTAAGCATCCAGTCAGAAAAGTAGAACTACTTATATTCTTATTTTACATCTGGACAAAAGCAGTAGAATAGCCATATGAATTCTTAGTGTGTCTCTGATTAAATAAAATTATATGCTTTAGCCTGTAGTCCTCCTACCATTTGACTTCCTTCACACCTCCGATGCAGTGAGCAAGACCATTTCTAAAAATAGTCTTATCAAGGAAAACAACTTCAGGGTGTTTGTTCTTGTATAATATACCAGCCTGCTTGAATTGGGACTGCAAGCATTCATTTCACCCAGACTATTAAAAAACCACCCTAAACTACAATAACTAAGTGACATCCTGCCTTGCTGCTAGTTCCCATTCATTTTCCTTGTTTACCTTTGGGCTATTGTATTTCTGTGAATAGAGTAGTTCAGATAATTCTTCATTTATGTTTGGAGGCTCAGTTTTATCTTTCCACGTCAGGAATCCGGGCTCAAGTAATAATGAAAAAATGCCTGAACAACTTGTCACGAAAACCCAATTTTCAAAAGGATACAGAAGCGCAAATCCTAGTGGTTTAAGATTTAGGTTGAAAAAATATGCTAAAATACTTATGGCTAGAGAACCACTACATAATCATAGAATCGTAGAATACCAGATTGGAAGGGACCTCAAGGATCATCTAGTCCAACCCATATAAAAAGCAGGAAAGATTCCTCTTTCAGAATCTTCTAGTACATCCAAGTCTCAAGTCAAACGATCAAGTCAAAAGTTAATTATATTTTATTATATCAATGTGCTTGGAGCAGGATCAATGTTAGTTTTTGTTTTAGTCGTATGAAGTTTTGGGGGTTTTATTTATTTCAATTTACCTGCCTTGAATGTAACCTCCAAACCTGAACTAACCTGCAATTAAAAATGTATTGACAGGGCAGGGCTTTATAAACGTGCTCTATTTAATTAAGTATTTATTCTGAAGATTTTTCTCACATTTGTAAGTAATGAAAATAATTTTTAATACTTCTGCAGTGAATGGCAGAGAAAGTCATGCAAATCTTTCCATTTTATGTGTAACTAAAAAAAAGGTCAAGTCCCTAGCCTATCTACAAATGAGAAAAGGAAGAAAAGAGACTAAACCTGTGCTTACTGTTTCTCTGTATTATTTGTATTTTTTCATCTAGTAGCCTCATTACTGCATCATAGATTTAACACAGTAAACACACACCTGGAAAATGTTTTTTTTTTCTGTCATAACGAACTTATCTGCTCTAAGAGAGAAGCATTATTTTCAAAAAATATATATGATTAAAAATTTGCAATGAAAATGTACTCTGAACAATACAAATTCAGCAGCTCTATGGAAGAAAAAATTATGGCAAAAGTGCTGTTAAAAGAATTATATTGTCTTGCCTTTTTTTAGCTACCTCCATACACAGATTAAGGTTGTCTGCCTAGCTGAAATGAAAACAGTCATATTTACAGGTAAAACTGGGATCCTAAACTCTAATGATAGCAAAGATATTATTTCTCAGAAAATCTCAATCCCAGATGATAATCAGCGATTTTTCTTTCACTGGCATAATTTTCATGTCCAGTAGCTACCTCTAGTTAGGCTTCATCAGCTTCCAGTTCTGCGCCGTAGGAACTTGAGCTTGAAATAGGTATTTATGAAAGTAAGACTGCTGTGGAGAAGGTTATGGTTGTCAAAACAATAGAAGAATGATAATCTTACAGGGATTATAGGAAACTCTGGCTTTATTATATACCAATTGGTTTACATTTTTCTTTAAAAGATTAGAAACATTTTGAAGTGTTAGGGAAGCATATTTAGCCAGTACATATATTTCCTGAGGACTACAAGCATTTCTACAGGTGACATATAAAGAACATTGGCTTCTATGGATAAAGGGATTTAAAATTCGATGACTATTTTAAAGAAAATAATTCTGAATACAGAAATATTTCTAGGCGTCGGTAAACATTTAGCATCACTTTTCACATAATTTAAGTTTAAAAGACAAAGCCCTTCAAATATTTCTGTGAAATGTCTCTGAAATATCTATGTAGTACTTGCTTTTCTGTGATATCTTTTGTTCAAGGATTCTTAAACACTCTGCAAGCACTAACAATGTGTTATTCTTGAAGTAATTGCCTAACAAATCACAATTTTCGATATTTGGGCACATCGATGATTTTTCTTCCAACAGAAAACTGTTCTTCACTTGCATCACATGTAGCAGTATGTATCCTTTCCTTCAGACCCAGGTATGCAATGTTCTGGATTTTGTCAAAGAATGGACTATTTGTGCTAATAGTATATTTTGTTTGGTTTTCAGTGTGATGCATGAATCCTGTGCAGGTTTCTGATATAGAGACTATCTCACTTAAGAATATAGAAACCACCTGAAAATACATGCATTTGTTTGAAAGGCGGAGTGAAATCTTTGAAACCTTCCAAGTTTGTGCAAAGTTCTGTTGTCATTAGAAACTCTGGTTTTTAGCACAACGTATTTATAAATGTTTTTCATTTTAATGATTGCTTTGCATGCTTTATGAAAACATCATTAAGTCATACAAAAAAATCTCATCTGAAGCACTTGGCTTCTGTGGATATATCCTCTTTGAGATCTGTGATTTTATTGTATAAAATCAGGTAAGAAAAATAAGTTACAAGCCAATTTTTTGGTAAGGAAGGGTAGTTCTTTGGTCAGGAAAAACACTTTAAAAGCATGCTATAAGTTATCTTGCATTGGTTTGAGGAGATATAAAGAGCATGTTTTATTTCTTGATTTTAAATTACTTCAAAATTTCTTTTTATCTTGTAAGATACACTTTCAGAAACTGTGGTCTTACTGAGAATCCAGCAAAGAAAATTCTCTTATGAACATTCTTATCAATGTTTCTTGAAATCTTAATTAGGACATTTATTGGCAATAGTATTTGTGGTGGTAGCGACTACATCTTTCTCTTTGGGATTATAGGGAAACCACCAGCTGATTTAAGGCACATCTGTGAAATGCCATCTAAGGTCTCTATTTCAGTTAAGATTGTAACAAAGTTGTACTTGACTATGTAACATTATAAAAGCAAGCGACCATTACTTATCTCTGTGAGGTATCGAGTCCCATGTTCTCTGAGAAAAAGTTTGTTGTCCAAATAGGAGAAATGTTGCTGAAATGTATATACTTGTTCTTTCCTCACAGTATTTACAAGGGAAGTTGACTCTTCCCAGGAATGCTGAAAGTTACGTTAGTTATGTCAGTGTCAGGTGTCAAGGTTGTATTTTTGCTCATAATTCAAAAGTTCATCGAAATTTATATTGACTGGTTTTCTTAACTTTTACCTTGCTTTCATCCTCCATACCCAAAACCCTCTCAAGTCTTGTGAGTTTTGCAGTCGAATTTAGGCACCGCAGATACACGCTCCATGTACTCTCCTAAAATGTACTCCTGTAGTGTACCAGTGCGGTGTGATACACAGAAAGTACAGTCCTGGGCTTAAGAGAAGCAATGATTTTTCTTATTTCTATTCTGAGTTTATGAGGCTAGGGAGAAGTGGTTGCCTGCTGAGTAACTGATTTTTTTGTTCATATTAACAATATACCTGGGTTGCGTCAGAAATGTGGTGTAAATGCAGACCAAGAAAGTGCTCTCTCCAAGAAAATTAATATCCTTGTGTTTCAAAGAAGGACAAATTGTGTGTTCCCTCCCCTTTCCCCCCACCATGCCGTAGTCTAGTACTGTACTCCATGAAGAGAAGTCCTGTTGGAATCAGTGTCATTGGTTTTTCTCTACAGGAGTAGATAGATGGTGATGGATACTGAAGAGTTATTGTTTCAGTGTTGGCACTGCCCACAACCTTTGTAAAAGAGATCTAAAATTTCAAAGCAGACCCTAAGATTTTCATGTGTTTCTAGTGTAGTCTTCTAAAAAAATCAGATTATCAAATTCCTTTCAATGGGCCTGAAGATGGGGGAAAGTTACAACATGCTTCTGCCTTCCTGCCTCAAAAATACACATACATCCTTTTTTTGTGGTTTTGTTTGTTCGTTTTGTTTTTTCATTATTTCTTCTTCAAATAAAGGAATATTTATATAAAAATTACCCAAAATGTTTTTCCTCATATGTTGTGATGTAAATTTTTATGTATTCCACGATCTTGATAATAAACACTCACCATTCCTCAGAAGGCAGCAGGTTCTGCTGCACTGTTGGGGTGAGACTTCTGCATAAATCTTCAGCACCTGGGCTCCTCTCTTCTGTGATTCCTGAAGGTCAATCAGAAGACCTGGGAAGCGTCGGATCCAGCAGTTCTTGTAAAAGGTAGTGGGTGAGCAGAGAGAGTCTGACTCCATGGCCAAACCCAGAACCAAGAGCACTTCTGCTATTGCCACCAGCAGAACCATTTCTTCAATGTAATGGGCTTAGTCAGTGCACTTTCTCTTCCACGGCTGCACTAAAGTCTGGACCAGCATTTTAAGACACAGTCTCTTGAGCGGTGAGGATACTGCCAGTTCTGCCAGGGACATGAGTCAGAGGATGTTTTTACCAGACAATTCCCATTAGGATGCTTGGGCAGCTGCTGAAGGAAGCAGCCATTTTAGGAGCTCCATACAATTATAGTCGTCGTTACCCTTCTCTAACTTAACTATCTGAGGGCAGTTTTTGAGAGGCAAAAGGTACAGGTTATTTTCAGTCATTCAGAAGACTTGTTCCCTTGGTCCCCAGTTTGTGTCTCTTGTCCTTCTAAGACCAAACAGCCTTAACGTGGTGAGTCATGGTGAGCTAAGCATATTGGTTCACCTCAGCTCTGAAAGTATGCAAGACAGTCACTCGAGAGCGGGTAGGTCTGCCACTGTTCATGCATGCTGTTAACACTCAATAGTTTAGTTTCTTAACACTTTTTGAGTTATCTGGAGACTGCAAATGCAGTTTCCTTCTTTACCAACACAGAATCACAGAATGGTAGGGGTTGGAAGGGACCTCTGGATATCATCTAGTCCAACCCCCTAAACAAACTGAACTATCTAGTTCTGTCTGCCATCCAGAGGTGAAAAATTTTTCCCTTTCCCTACTCTGTTTTGGTTGCAAGACTAACATGGTTTTATTTGCAAAGATTTGCAATAGATTAATGTGACTGCAAAGCCGTAACCTACATTCATCTCCAGACCAGACAGGTAATCAGAGTCCTGCCCCTAAGAAGTTTAACAATATTGAGCAATCTGTGTGGGTTTTTCTGCTTATGTTTAAGCTTGGAAAATGCCTGTGAGAGTGTAAGAAAGAAAATACAGTTGGCATATAGGGAGGCAGTTTTTCAAGCACCTGCTCTGAAACCTGAAACTCCCAAGTGTTTTGTTTCTTAAAAGGACCCAGACTGATCCCTGATTCCCACTTCTGTATGGGAAATTCTTCTTATGTATTCTTTTACATATAATGATGCATAGTTGATTTAAACTCAATGGACTATAGAGTGAGGTTGAGAGAATCAGGTAGAAATATGGCTGTCTGCAATAAAAATTGTGTGTTGAATACATAAAAATATTTTAGACTGTATTTTTTTCCTTCAAGATTACAATCAAGGAATTTCCCCTGTTCTACATGAAGTATAGATTGGTAGCATGGAGTGGGGGAGCCTCAAACACATTTTAATTCTTTAGTCATTATAGCTGGGTTTGTTTTGTAAAAAAAAGGCCCCTAGTTTGGAAATGAGCTGACACATAGACAATTTTGTTCCTTACAGAGCTCTGTAGAATGTAATAAAGCTCAGAGCAGGTTAACTCCTGTTGATCCAGCAGCAAGACCCAGGCATTTATTTATTCAGTGGAACTACTGGCTATAATTAGGAGGATTTCAGTTAAGTGTCTCTTTTTATGCAGGCTGCATGTCTGTTGTGGGGAATACGTGACCTGTAAGGAAGAGCATAAGTGGGTGATTCTTTATGCCTCTGTCCTGAAAACCAGCTCTTGGTACTTGTGTTTTATTTCAGTTTTGGTAGTTTGATGTGCTTTATTTTTATTTTAATCTGTGAAGATCGCTACTTAAAACCTTCAATGTGGTTCAATATTCCTGTTAGTTTGCATTCAGTGAACTGCAGAGGGATGTTTTAGGCAGTTATACACTGCTGCCACAAGCACTGCTGACAGTGTAGTTTTCTAAGATTTTTGTTTCAGGTTTCCAAATATTCCAAGGCATCACTCGATATAGGCTACACTCAGAATTTTGAAAGATTTGCCTGTATTTTGGTATTACCTCCAGGATTTAATATAAATTTTGGATCTACTTTGTTCTGTAAGATGATTCTGGTTTCAGCTGTAATGGTATGTATATTTGTAGCTACATAAAGATTACATCGTCTCAGTTCTTCTGGGTTTTTTTTTTTCTGTTTGATGTCCTGAAAAGTGTACGTTTAGATAACAAATATATTTACTTCTTCCTTTTCAAGAAAAAAAAATAGTAACAAAGGACTAGCCCTGTGACCTACTTCAGTTAGATGGACCTGAAAAACCATATGATTTCTTTGATTTCAGCGAGAGTCTGTCCAGACGTTAAGTGTGACACTGGATGTGAACATGCCTGAGTGTCTAAGCATCCTTCTGACTATTCCGTAAGTCTTTCTCTGATACCGTGTTTCGAATAAAGTAACAAATTCCATCGAGGCAGTCACAAAACACAGTAAGTGAGAGTACTCACTGTGCATAATATTTAATTTGCAAAATTAGGCTTGGCTAACCAGTCCTATTGTGTATAGATGCATGTGTTTTCAATGTATATTTAAAGTCTCTTGGTTTTGCTTGCCACTGTTTGCAAATAGACACATTGCTAGCCTTAGTACTGTCATGTTTTCACTCTGTCCTGCTGTGTGCTTCAGCCAAGCAGCCTTTTTTCCCTTTCACTATTTGTCATTCTCTCTCCCTTCTCTGTTTCTGAGTAAATTACAAGAGCAGGAATAGCTGCAGGGAAACTTTTTATTTAATGAAATACGAAGAGACTGAAATAAATAAGTAAATAAATGGCTGCTCTAGGCTATTTCCTTTAAAAACGGAAAAATTCTGTCTATTAAATTTCAGTCTTCTGCCTGCTTCCCCATAATTCACTTTGACTTTCTATGGGAAATGCAGATATATCATTTAATGCTGAAGTTTTAAATCACAAACATTTTGCAAGAAGGAAATACCCAAGTCTTACCTGCGAACCGGTGACTGACTGTTCCATGTGCTCTGCAAGGAGGGATCAAGAAGCTTTTCTGTTCTGTTAGTGAGGAGTCTCTGGCCAGTGTCAGAGCAGCACTTCATGTTATTTAGTCGCTCTTTTCATCAATCATCTCAAGTTTCTTCCTGGAAAACAAAAAGGCAGTTGCCTGTTTTCTGTGAGAACATGGATATCTTTGCGGACCTTTCAGTAAAAGAGATATAAATGTACCTGCCACAAAGGAGGAGAATGATCTTCTTAATGATTCTTATAAACAGAAACCGTACCTGAAGTTTTCCACCTGGGCTGGCAGTGATAATGGCACAATCCACGAGCTTCCTAGCACAAAGCATTCACCATCAGGCATTAACTGTTTCTTTGCCAAATATAAACAAAAGCAGACACTTTTTCCATGTGAAGTTACATATATATATTGATATTTGGAACTATAGTTAGCTTATATGAAATATATGGCTCTAGTACTCAGAATATACAAAGACTAGAAGAAAGAGGGTCTATATAGTACAGGAAATAATTCCTGAAAAGGACTGAAAATGCCAAAGCTTTGATTCTGTAGTCAGATCAGTGCATCTAAAACTGCATTGTCCATTGGCTTTGTTCATGGGTCATCTGTTGTCCACACTGTTACTGTCCTGTGCTTCTCTGCTGAATGTCTTGAAGCCTCTTCTCAGCCCCAGTGGGGGAGGACAGTCAGTATCCCAGGTCAAGCTGAAGGTTGGACATTTTTGCTATTTTCACAGCTATGGGAGACATGTTATGTTAGTTCCTGTGTTCCAGCCAAGGCTCATGGCTGTCTTTGATAGTTTCTCCTTTCTTCTGCTCTGTTGGTGGTGGTTAAACCAGTATGATCAGAGAGGGACACATCCCTCATGCAAATGCAGACTAGACAAGAAAGGACAGTTGGGCCTCCTGGCTGCATCTTACCTTTCCCAAGTAGATTATAGGAGAGAAGTGAGGCCCAGATGCGGCAATGCAACACTTCTTGATGCTGCCATGATGATGCAGAAGCATGCAGTGAATGATTGCTGCTAGCACAGATCCAGCCTGTCTCAGGCATGGGAAGAGACCAGTGCTAACTATGTAAAGCACTCCTCTGGTACAGTTAAAGTCAAACACGTTAACTTAAATCATCTGTGGTTTAGGCTGTGAAGTGCTGGGGCCTGAGTTGTGGGCCCTGAGTTGGAGTTGACCTGTGAATGAGTCACAACCCAGCAGAATGTATTGGTTTCTTTGTTGGCTTCATATTCCAGAGGCAGAACCTTGTCCACCTGTGTCTCTGCCCTCACCCAGGTGGTCATGGTTGGGGTGGTGGGCAAGGCCAGGATTATATTAACCAGGAGCTAATGAGTTGGAGGAGCTGCCTGTTGGGTGTAGCTTTTGTTGGGGCTGGTTGCATCTTGCTGAGCTTTCTTGGTGGTCTCCTTCCATGTGAAGGGCCATATGAAGTTGAACAAGGGCAAGTGTAGGCCCATGCACCTAGGAAGGAATAACCCCCAGCAGCAGTACAGGTCAGGGGCTGACCTGCTGGAGAGTAGCTCTGAGGAAAAAGACCTGGGAGTCCTGGTGGACAACAGGCTGACCATGAGCAAGCAGTGTGCCCTTGTGGCCAAGA
>VZZY01002061.1:117259-209268 GCA_013400335.1 Eurystomus gularis | reverse complement strand
AGCCGGCGGCGGCCCGGGGCGAAGCGCGGCCAGGGGAGGGGGTGAGCGATGTCCCTGGCGGGGCGGCGGGAGGAAGAGGAGGAGGGGGAAGGGGAAGAAGGGGCTGGGGCCGGCGCGGGGGAGGAGATGGTGCAGATCCGGCTCGGGGACAAGCGCTACCCGGTGTGCAAGAGGAAGCTGATCGAGCAGAGTGACTATTTCCGCGCCCTGTACCGCTCGGGCATGCGGGAGGCAGGGCAGGGCCAGGAGGAGCAGCTGCTGCGCGGGGGGCTGAGCGCCCTGGGGCTGGAGCTGGTGCTGGACTTCATCAACACCTCCTGCCTGGCCCGGCTGGAGCAGGAGGAGGGGGGCGATGAGGAACCCCCTTTGCTGGAGGAGCTGGTGGAGGCTGCTTCCTACCTGCAGGTCACCCCCTTGCTCCGCCTACTCCTCTCCCAGGTGAGGCTGGGCAACTGCTTTGAGCTGCACCGCCTGGCTCAGGTCTACGGTCTCCAGGACTTGCACGATGCCTGTCTAGACTTCATGGCCGCCCATTACCATCAGGTGCTGCGGAGGCCCGATGCACGGCCGCACCTTCTCCTGCCCCACGCTCTCCAGCAGCACTTGAAGGAGAGGCGGATGAGGGGCACCGCCACCCTCGTGGCCATCGGGGACTTCATGGGTGCCTCCTCCCTGGGCCTGCCTCCAGGCTGTCACCCTCAGGTGGGAGCCCCCTGGTCTATGCTGAGGTATGATGAGGAAGCGCAGCGGTGGCTGCCCCTGGCCAACAACCTGCCCCCTGATCTGGTGAACGTCCGAGGCTACGGGTCAGCGATGCTGGACAACTACCTCTTCATCGTTGGGGGCTACAGGATGACCAGCCAGGAGATTTCAGCTGCCCATTGTTACAACCCTTGCCTAAACGAATGGAGTCAGCTGGCTTCAATGAACCAGAAGAGGTAACCCTTGCTCTCTGAAATACACGTGTGTCCATCTATATTGCCAAAATAGACCCTGTTGAGTCACGTGGTGTTGACTGGACTCAACCCTTACAAGAAAGGATTCAGACCTGTCTCTGTGCTGTGAATCACCTGTGTCTCTTGCATCATGTGGTGGGAAGGAGCTGCAGTGCTTGGTGGTGGCTTGGCAGCAAGCCACCGCAGAGGCCTAGCAAACCTTGTCTTTATCAGCAACAGTCATCCCACCGCGGCACAACACTGCTGCCTCTCTCCTGCTTAGGGGTCCCCTCTGCATGGCACAGAAGGGAAGGGGGACAGGACTTCTTTGCGTCAATGCTGGTAGTTAAGGCCTGAGCTATGGGAGAACATGAGTTTGGCCTCAGCAGAGGAGGACTGTGCTACGGCCCTTAACCACATGCGGTTATTCACCTCGGTGTGAGATAGTGGTGGGCTCCCACTTTTCCTTTAAATTGTAGTATACAGGGAGCCAGCCTCTCCAAACAGCTGTCTCGCTGGTGGGAGAAATTATCTTTAAAATAACAAAAATTTAAAAACCCCAAGACACCAAAGATGAAGTTCTCCTACTTTCTTTGTGGTATATTTTAACTCCGGTACTGTAAGTGACAAGTTTTCCTGCTCTTAGTGGGGATGTACAATCTATCAGAGCTGAAGATGGCTAAAAAAATTTAGTTGGAGCAGTGTTTCATTGGTTTGTACATTCATAAAGCCCTGAATGTTTTGTAGGTCTTCATTTCAGTGCCATTCCCCAGAAAAATGTCAGGGTGATTGTGAGAAATTCCTCACTTTATAAGGCTGTTTGGATCTGGGAATTATTCATCACTTTGTACATTTTGCTTTTTTTCTTTATCCTTTTTAACTGTTTGTTTGACGTTTATGTTTACATTAGTATTCAGAAACACTTGTATAACTTACATTTGAAAGAATAATAGACAGTTAGCCTTTAGGGGGACCCAAGGAGAGAGGCCATCTCCCTGGCCCAAGGTGATGGCTGCTCTACCTTGGTCACACTGCAGAGTTACTGAAACAAAGCCTTGTACTTCACTGAAACAAAATGTTGCTGTTATCCACCATCAACTTCCTCATTGTTTCCATTTTACAAAAAGTGCTTAAATTTTTATCTTGTCTGTCTCAAAAAGGACAAGTAAGGAGGCCAAAATTCACTGTAGGATGGAAATCCTCTTCTCCTTCCAGTAAATTCAAAGAGCATATAGAGACCCAAACCATAGACATAAATGTTTTATATCTGAGTAGTAAAACTGCAGTCTCTATTCCACTCTCTATTTAGCTCTTGCCAGCTAAAACCCCTCAAAACAGGGGTTTGGACTAAACGACTTTCTTTCCCATCTTACCCTTCTTTTTTTCACTTCCTGTATCGCTGTGAGAATTCCACTGAAATGACTGCCTCCATAATCAGTCATCAGAATTGATCAGAAATACTTTCTGTGGTATTTCTGGCTTCTTGGGACAGCCTTGTGAAAAATCTGATCTGTAAAATCAGTGTTTAGCTTTTAACCACTGCAGACACTTTTTCTTACAGACATATTTCTTGGAGACTGAGCCTATAAGCAGTCTTCACCAAAGCACCTGTGGAAACTGAGGTGTTTTAGCTGGCCTCGCTTCGACAGTCTTGCCTCCATAAGCATGACTGAGAGCACACTGGCCTCAGTAGAAAAGGATGATGGAGTCAGCCCCCATAGCATCTCCTATGGAAATAAACATACAAGTGCCACGTTGATCAAGTTAGGAGGTTTTGACATTGGTTTGTGTGATGTGAATAGCAAGAGAGGTGTTATTATGTGTGATGATTCTGCAGCATGGTGAATGTGGGCTTTTTAAAAACTGGTTTCTTGGTGGCCCTTTTGTCACCTTACAGACTGGTTGTTCAAACTCTAGATCAGCCTTTTTTCCTCACACACTTTCCCTTTTTTCCTAGGATATGTAATCATTGTGTCTGAAATAAAACACATGGCTATTTTCTCCTTACATTACTGTTTTCAACAGCACTGCCATACCAACTTTAATCTTGAAGCCTGTCACAGATGACAACAAGGTATTCCTTTGCATAGAATTCCACATTGGCCATTTACTGCAGAAAAGTAGCAGAACTGGTATTTGTGGAGTAGTCTTCATTCTTATATTTCATGCTAGCTATTGCAAGCCAAAAAGAACTCAAAATTTTGTCTGGCCTTAAGCTGCAAGGTAGCAGCAAGTGAGTACCCTGAATGATAATCAGGGAGAGTTTTTTTACGTGGAAACGCTGCTGACCCCTTCACAAAACATGTTTTTGACTTTGACATCTTCATGGAGTCTCGACTCTGAAGTTATAAATTATAAATTTTTTATCTGACGTTAACATTTCAGCTCTCTGATGACTCGCTTGACATTTTGTGGTCAGAATGCAAGGCAGGATGGCCTGTGCCGTAGGAGCCACCAACAGGGAGATCTTTCGGATCGGGGATTTTGCATTCAACACGAACAGCACTGATGCCTGTCTGCTGCACAGATGTGCAGCAGTTGGATCTGCAGATTGCTCGGCATTGTATTTTTAGTTTGTTATGCTGTAGTAAAATAAGCAGGGCAGTTGGCCAGCGTGCTGCTTCGGAATTACAGTCATGTGACTGTCTGCCAAATGAATTTATGTCAGCTGATATAATTACATCCCAGGGATGAATTTTTTACATACCTTGAGGGAGGGTTCTAGTTCCCGGTGAGGTTGGTTTGACTTCAGACGACAGAGTATCTGAATTTGGCCTGTATGAAAGGATGCATATGTTGGCCTCAAGGAAAGGCTGAGGAATTATGGAAATAATTGTGCTGGTTTGCTGTTAATATGAAAAATACTGTGCCTTCAACAAACCTTGCAAATTCTGTGATATTTTTATCTTTAATTATTTCCATTATTGTAGTATAGAATCCCAGGATGGTGATGCTCTGCAGATTCTCTGCACATGCATAGATGAAGTAGTCCCAACTTACCTCTAAGTAGAAGACAAAAGCCATTAGTTGTATACTGAATACTTAACAGTCAGTCTGGTTTAGGCTATAACTGTTAGCTTTCTTTCTAGTTATAGAGGTCTTATTTCTGTAGTTTCAAATTTGTTCATAGTAGGTTACTCCCATATATTATACTTGTGATGCCCACGTAAGCTTGAGAAAATGTTATTCCTATTTATGCGTACACAGGGGAGATGAAATAATTTGCTCGGGCTCAAACAGTCACAAACAGTCCATAACAGATCAGAGTTTCTAGGTCCTTTCATTCTGGAGATATTGCTGTGCTTGAAATAGTTTCTTCAGAGAATGACTTGGACTTTGTCGTGGAAGAAACTTCATGTAAGGATTGCCCAAGACCACTTGTGGTCTTTGGGGACAAGAAGGTAACAGAGCAATGTCATCTGATTTGTGAGAAATTGTAAGGTTAAAGTTGACCATTTGGCAGGAAAGAACCACAGGTTAGATAGTCCAAGCCTCCTGTTTACAGCAGGACCAAACTTACCTTGCAGATACACGTCTAACTTGTTCTTGAAACCCTCCAACAATGCAGATTCCAACCTTCTTCCAGGTAACTTGTTCCCATGTTTAGCCATCTCTCTGATCAGGAAGTCCTCTCTAATGTCTATGCTAACTTTTTGTTGTTGTATATTAGATGAACAATACCTCTCAGTGACCAAGAAAATGCTTGCTGTCCTCTCTATGACCACTCTCATAGCGGTCTCCTGCAGATACATCTATGGGTGTTAACGCAATCCAGAATAATGCAGGGGTTTTTGCAAGTTGTTGAATGTTGTCTTGTATTCAGAAAACTGTGCACTCTGACCCCTAGATTCTTTGCATTTGTGCATTATATTTTTATTCTTTGTGCGTATAGTGCTCGGCACTTGTCTTTATTGAATGAAAAATGTATTTTGAACTATGGCAAAACCCCACAGTTTCCTCTTGCTTGTGTTCTGGGGTTCCTGTCAGAGGAAATGAGGGACATCAGAATACGGCTTATACCTCGTCTTGTGCTAACAAGAAGGGTACGCATTAGGCCTGGCATCTGGAAAGTATGTTTAATCCCCCAAGTTGAGATAACTGACTGGTGTGAGTGGAGTTATATCACAGTGAATCTGATGGACTACTCAACTCTGTTGTTTCCAAGCTGTAGTCCATGGAACAGTTGTTAGTTGTGGAGAGCTGGCTGGTTGCACAGTGTTTGCTTTCCTTGTTTCCAACTGCTCCAACACATTGAAAGAGTGTAAAAATACACTCACTATTTCCTGATGTTCACTCTCCGTAAAAACACCTGCTGTTATTGGCATGGAAAGGTGACTGGCAGAAGTTTTTCATAACATAGTGAGCCATTGTCCAAACTTTCATATTAAGTGCACTGATGGATACTTACAGCTACTTTTGAGTAAAATGAACCTTACAGTGAATGTGTTCCGTACATCTGAGATACTTCCACTGAATGTCGTCTATTTTAGCACAAGTGTTGGAGGTGGTTGAGTGACACACAAATGTACATGGCCTACTAGAATAATTTTAAAGTTGGGCTGTACATCTTTCTCTGGATAGTTTTCCCTGTGCTGCAAGAAACAATTCAGTGATACAAAAGCCATTAAGCTAAAACTAGATAAATTACCTCCATTCGAACAAAATTGTAAGAGGCTGTAATTAGAGGGTAACTAGAGAAGCACATGTGAATTAGGAAACTTGAATTCTTTAATGTTCGGACACTACACACTTGTTTAGTTAATTCATGTGCTCTGTGGCAGAACTTTTAGCATGTTTTAAAAGTGGCTAGAAATACTAGAATAGGGAAATGCTCTCTGTGTGCGTGTGAACTCATTCTATGAGCCAAAAATCCAGCACCATCTCCATCATAGGCACAGAGTTACAGACTGTCTAACATACTTCAGATTTTAAAGGATTGCTTGGAAAATGCATTTACTTTTTGTGGTTTTGTCCCTTTGTTAGTCTGTGGATTTTTATTTTTTCCACCGTAACTTTTAGAACAGGTACATTGCTTTGAAAGTCATAATGTTTTGCAAGTAATTATCCTCGTTTCATACCCACTGTTGATTGCCATGTTATTCTGGATTTTCTAAGATGGAAAACATAATTGCTGTAGAGAGGAGATGAACAGAGTGACCTAATCATAAATGTCAGCAAAAAAAAATGAATAAAAAGCAATTAATTCCTTCAAAGGAGCATTTTAGTTTCCAAAGCTATATCAGGATGACAAGAACAAAATGATTCCATCTGGAAACAAGTTCTTTTTCCAAATATATTTAATAAAAAGAAATTGCAGGGCAGTCTGCTGCTAGGCAGGGTTCATTTTGTCCAGACAAAACCCTGCAAAACTACTTAGCGGTAAGTTTTGAATCTTGGATTCATGCAGAGTGAAACTCGCTTTTACTGCTCAGCAGGCCAGTGCAAGTCTAAAGCACCGCTTCAGTTTTACAGACATAACACAATTCCCCACTCGGCTTTGTGCTGAGCTGGTGCACTCCAATGGCTTTCACACATCTAGTTAATTGGGATACTGCATGGTAAAATCTCAGTTTGGCTCAGCAGTAGAGAAGGAACAAGCTTCCTAGGCAATGAGACTGTTTCTGAGGAAAGGAAGAGCTCAACTTTTATTAGGCCGGCTTGCATAGCTGGAAGGAATAGCTGGGCATGGAAGCCCTGTCTTCAAGTCCTCCAGTTTCTTCCTACAGACTATTTGTTTCTGCCTGCATTATCTTAAAAGTGCACTGCAGTAATTATTAAGTTGCCCTTTGCCACGTATGAAATATAACAACATAGTGGAAGAGAATAAGAAATGAAGGAACGGGGCATTACCTGTGGAATGTAATGTATTTTGTTCACCTATGAGTGGAACATTAATTTACAGACACATCTTGCTTCATTGGGTGGAGGGGTGTATTTAATAGTTTAATGCTGAATAAGGTGCAGGAGATTCTCTCTTCCTTCTTTTGCAGAACATGATTCAATGTGTGCCGCTTTAAATTTCTGTTTATTAAGGTTATTAAAGAGTTTCTATATTAGAGACTAAGACAAGTACACAATCTTAGGCATTCATCAAGTTTTGTTTGAAATTTCTGCAGTTTTAGCTGAAATAATATCCTTGACTGTGTGTATATATAATACGTTTTTCTCTACTAAAGGTAATTTACTAAAAGCCTAGTAAAAATGAGACTTCTACTGAACACATTAGTTAACTAAACACTTAGAGCTCAAACCTCAACAGAGTGAAATCCAAAATAAAATATTCATCAGTCTCAGCAGCAACATCATTAACATCCAGAATGTCGCTGGTTACTGTCCTGAGTAATTACAGTGTAGTTACAGAATTTGAGCCTTGCACAGAAGGAGTTCACATGCTGTAATACATGAAGTGATGGTACAAGTTGCAAGCGATGATGAGTATGTTGGAGCCTGGACAGGAACAGCTTTGCTTCCTATATTTTTCTGTACATCTATGTAACCTATTTCAATGCTGCAATCTTTTCTTTCAGGTCCAATTTTAAACTTTTGGCTGTAAATGGAAAGCTCTATGCCATCGGTGGTCAATCCCTTTCCAACGTGGAGTGCTATAACCCAGAAAACGACTGGTGGAATTTCGTAGCATCCATGCCAAACCCTCTTGCAGAATTCTCAGCTTGCGAATGCAAGGGCAAGATCTATGTTATCGGAGGATACACTACACGAGGTAGAAAGCCTAGTTATACTTTTTTTTTAAAAAAAAGCAACCTGATTTAACTTAGAAGCCTAAGGCCTAGATCATTTTCTTCTCTTTTTCAGGAAATCTTTTGAACTGATTGCATAATACTCATTAAAACACATAGAAATAAATCACTGGTAGAAAATAATTGACAAATGAAAAAAAAATTAGCTCAGTGGTAGAGGAATCAGATTTTTTGGTTTTTTTCAGAGCCTACATGGAACTGGGGCTCTATTATTCTGGAGGAACAAACTGATGGGTACTTCAGTACCCAGCTTAGGCCTCCTTTTTTGAGATTTTGATCACACAGTAGAAAGAGGTGTCAACAGATAGATAACACTCGGTTTACTTTTAAAATACCTGCTTTAGACTGTCAGAAGGAAAAATATGAAGAAAATATCTGCCTGCATAAGTATTTCTCATGTATTAATAGCTGTGATCATCCTTCCATTATAGCACTTCAGTGTTTCACAGGTAAATTCAAGCTATTAAGATTTTCAGTCCTGAAATAATTGAATAATTAATCAAAAGCTTAAGCAAGAACCAACATTTTTTATTTCATTTCTATACCCCGTTTTCTGAGGGTACTGTACAGAGGGAAGGACTTGAAGCTGCATTCTCTCCTGAAAATTGCTTTTACCATTTAAAAAGAGCTCCAATTTCTTCATTCCTTAAGGACATAGTGCCATCCTTTGGGAGCAATATGATTTTCTCAGAGTCTTAGAAGACATTTTTTTCGTCTCAAATTTTTAGTACTTAGCAGGATTTCCTAAGTTGAAATTCTTATCTCCAGGCTTGGTCCCACTTCATTTGACCACAATAGTTCTATTTCTTTTTTCCAAATGGAGACTAAAATTAGAAGAGAGATCAGCTTTTAGAGAGTACTGCAAGCAAAGCTAAACTAACATTAGTACAAGCTGTCCCTTGTAATGTCGGAGCATATTTTAGCTCAGCATCATTATATGGTTTATAAAAGACACAATTCCACCCCTCATGGCCCTTGTGGAAATGATAACCATCAGAAGGATTTTGTTTCATCCATTCTGACCCAGAACCTGGTGTCTTCACTGAGGAAAACAGAAGATATTGGTGTGCCTGTGTCCATATGGAAGGCTTCACTCTGGTGTGCTCTGGTCATCCCCACTAAAGGGCCTGTTGGGGTGCATTGTGCTCCCTCCGGCACTATGGCTGAAAGATGTCTAGCACACAACAGTTGCTGTGCTGAAGAGCACAGGACTTCTCACTCAAGGAGAAACATTCTTTGAGGCAAAAAAGCAGAGAACAAGGAGAAGGGACTGAAACAAACTTATGGGAAGTCTAAAGACTTGAGTTAGAGTTTTGCCTTTTTTATCTAGGGAAAGAGGAAGAAAAGGTAAGAGGAAAAAGCTCTGATTAGGTGCTCTGAATAGTGCTACAAGATTATGGGAGTACCAGCTTTTCTCCTTACATCCCTTGCACTTTGCAAGTTCCTTTTCTGGTGCTTGTGCTGTTCTTTCTTCAGGCTGCCTACTCCTGGTGTCATGGAGAGGAAGATGAGTATGCTGCTGATGCAGATCCTTTTCCCTTAAAATTCACTAACAAAGCATAGGTAGTCACGATTGCTGCCCTTGTCAAGCTCCTTATTCGGTACTTATTACCTGTAGTTTCAACCAAAGGAGCATAGTCAGTGAATTACCTCTTCCTTCTTCCACACCACAGGGGACTGCTGCAGACCTTCAGGCCTCTGTCTTTTCCTAGATCTTTTCCTAGGTCTTTTCCTAAAAGCTGTTTTTAATGGAAAAAGGATAATAAAGCAATACACAGTTGTGAGCAGGGGATAACTAGCACAATTAGGCTTATGCTTAAATCCAAGACCATTCAGAACATCAAATACCAGTGCTCGCTATAAACAAAGATCCTTTCCCAAACAAGGATCTAGAATCAGTTTTTCTGCGACATCTTGGCTTAGGACAACTGTCAGACTTAGGAACCAGAATTGCCGCAATTACACTGGTGATTTACCTTCCATGTTATGCAGATGTCGGAGAGTATTAAGGCCTAACTATCAGAGAGGTGCTGAGGTTCATTTGGTGTTTCACTACATAAAATGCATGCTGCAATGAATATTTAAATACTTTTTTTTCACTGTATATTATTTTATTTTTAGTATTTCTGCATATACCTCAGTTTTGGTGGGTTTTGTGGGCTTCCTCCTGAGACTGCACTTTCCAAAATACGATAGTATCTGGAATTTCCTACTGTAAATTATAATTACACTTCTTAATTGAAGACCCTCCTTCTGGTTCTCAGCTCTTACTTGTGGACTTAGATTCTAATAGAAAGTCCATATCAGGCACTATATGTTCCATGTTTTGCATTGGTTTGATTTTCTTTCAATGGATATAAAACACTCGGGCTCTGGACTGAGCAAATGAGGGCCATATCACAATAGACTTCCATTTCATTTGTCCCCTCTCAAACTTTAGCATTTTGTACTGCTGGATAGACATAGAAACTTAGTTGGGATTTCCCCCTCTTTACTAACTCAGAGAATGATACATTGCTTGCAGACAAAGATCACCTGTATGTAAAGCTTTGATCAGCAATTTCATAGAGCATTGCCATGATATTTTCCTTCTCTTCTTCATTTCTTTAAAGTGGACTAGGTGTTCAAGAAGGCAATATAAAGTAATAACCAATGATGGAAAATCATGAGAGTGCAAGCAAATGCTCCAGCAGCACCTCCCTAATCATGCTGCTAATGCACTTCATTCATGACAATCGACTTATATTTATGGCTATTAATACCTGTGCCCTGAGATAACTTGTCAGTATGTCACCATCTGCTGTTCCACTTGGGACCTCATCTGGAGATCGTCATGCAGGATAGACTTGCAATGTGGAGCAGATTTTATTAAAAGACCTGTCTGGAATCTGAAACCTGTTGCTGCTTGTCGCTTGGGTTTGGATTTAAGCTTAGGTCTCCAGAGATTGAAACTGAATTTACTAGCTAACGAGTCCTGTGCATTCTGTGTTAATTTAGCGAAGCCTTGGACACAGCCAGGGCCTCCGTTGCACCATAAATCAGGGTGGTATTGTAATAATTTTGTAATATGATAGTATTGCAAACACATGGATCCACTGAGTTGTAGCTGAAGTATAGATACAGCTTCAGCTTTTTCCTGTGCCTTTCTCTGATGCTGGAGCATGGAGCTCCTGGTTCTTGAATGACTTTGAGAATATATGTTTCTGTCTTTATAAGGTACTGAACATGTGCCCTTAGGTCATCCATGCAACTTGCTGAAATGTAATTAGCTTTATGAATGTTATTCCTCAAAACTGATTTATATAATGAAATGCAAGGTATCAAAGCTAAACTTGCATGATAAAAAATCACTTGACCACCGTTAATGAAGCATACTGTCTTCATGATAATTAGATTCATCTGTGATCACTGTTGGAAAGCAGAATATTTCTCCATTTCCCTTTTAATAAAAAGAAAATCTTACATAATATTCAGAGGCAAAACTAAAAGCATAAGTTAAAAGGCAAGGACTATTCTGCTAAATCTGCTGAAGACCATTTACATCATGTAGTGTGTGCCAGAAGTAGCTTAATTTTTCTCTCTGCAAAGGAACAGAACATTCAAACTTTATTGTCAAGGTCAAAGAGTTACAGTTCTCAATAATAAATATTTGTTCCGTAGTCTGCTATGCTTTTGCACTGTAATGTATTTAGCAATCTGTGATAATGGCTGATACAGTTTGTAGGGAGGAAGTATCCTCCTCCATGAGTACCTTCTAATATATTTATTTGTAAATATCTCTCTGTTTCAGATAGGAATATGAACATTTTGCAGTACTGTCCCACTTCTGATTCCTGGACCAACTTTGAACTTTGTGATGTCCATGTTCGCAAACAACAGATGCTCTCTGTTGAAGAAACTATATATCTGGTAGGGGGTTGTATTCATGAACTTGGACCAAACCAAAAATCCAGCCAAAATGAGGATGTGTTAACTGTGCAGTCTTACAACATTGCTACAAAAGAATGGCTCTACCTCAAAGAGAACACATCAAAATCAGGTCTTAACTTGACTTGCACTCTCCACAATGATGGGGTCTATATATTGAGTAGAGATATTACTCTATCTACAAGTTTGGAGCACCGTGTTTTTCTTAAGTATAATATATTTACGGACAGTTGGGAGTCACTGAGACGCTTTCCAGCCTTTGGACAAAACATGCTGATCTGTTCTATGTATTTGCCTGATGTGCGAGAAGTGTAACAGCATCAGGTTTTTCTTTTCAGCTCATTAATCTTTCTTGAAAGAAATATTGCTCCCTCTAAATAGTACCATTTTCAGAATGTAATATGTTTGCATAACGTAGGCATAAAATACTGATTCTGTTCTTTTAAAAAGTTGCTAAACCCAATATTAAGAGATAGGGTTCCAGAAACAGTTTTAAGATTTCAGTTAAAATTTCACCAGGTATTGTTTGCAATTTAAAATCAAATGATTGTGTTGGTATCTGATAAAGGAGATTCAAAGGCAAAACTGATCAGTCTGGTTTTATTCGTCAGCGTAATAGACAGATGAGCAAGAAGTACACATGGTGGAAGTAATTCAGTAAAATAATAAGTATAATAAATTCCACAAAGGCAATTATTTATTTTAAAATACAGCTTTTACTCAAACTATGTTCTGTCAAATGCTTGATGCTTAAAATTGCTTATACGATCAGGTTTATATCTCTTCTGTGGTGACAAGTGAGATTCTCAAAGGTGCCGGCAGTTGGGGTACCATCGAGAAATAAGAACTTCCCTTGAATTTTTTGTAATTAATTGCTTTGCCAGGGACTGAGAGGAATTGCCTAGCAGCTTATGGCTGCTGGTTGGATATTAGGTAATCCTTTACTAGAAGTTGGCAGCATTTATTGCTACCATTAAAATAAAGGTTAAAAAGCTCTAAATTTAAATGGAGAAGTTTGCTCATCTTCAGAAATGTCTGAAGTTTTAGTTGCCTGGTTGTATTCTGTAGTACTGAGTGCTTTAATCATGGGCACACACAATGGTGATTCTGCACCAGGGTGTCCTGCTTGATAACAGTCATCCAGGACATCCATCACTTGGTATGGTAGGGTTTTTTCATGTAGATGACTTCCTGCCAACACCACCCAAAGCAGGCGCACATGAATGTTGGCTCTTTCTTGTGTTACCAGAAACTTGATAGAGATAACCTCAATTTGCCACCCAAGGTTGTCAGTCTGTACAAAGAGCACTGTAAAATGGTCACTATGAATACTCCTTTGTGTGGTTTCAGGATTACTCTGGGAGCTTCTATCAGTTCCTTCCTATTGCCTGAGAGAATTCTAGTCATGATTGGCCCCTTTCCTTTTTGTAGCTGACAAGATCATAAGCATCTTCTGGAGGCACCTGCCCAGGTATGAAATCTGCCTTCTCATAATGAGAAAAGGAGATCTTGGTCACCATAGGAAGGTTTCACCGCAACTATCGTTAAGGAAGCAGTAACCAGATTAGACATGTGCTGAACACATTGCAGGGATGCTGGTTATGCACCAGCTGTTTCTTCACATGAGAAGACAAGAGATTTAAGTCACCAGAACAGGTTCATGGTTGAAGTGCTGGGGCCTGTGCCGTAGGCCCCAAGTTGGAGCTGACCTCTGGATAAGTCACAACCTAGCAGAGTGTTTTGTTCCCCAGCTGGCTCCAGGCCCCAGAGGCAGAGCCTGGCCCACCTGTGTGCAGCCCCACCTTCCTCCAGGTGGTCATGGTTGGGGTGTGGGCAGGGCCAGGAATGTATCAATGAGGAGCTGGTCAGTCTGTGAGCAGCTTCCTGTTGGGGCTTTGAGACTTGTTGCCTTTTGCCTCTTCTTTCCTCTGACATGACCCTGGGAGGGGAGCAGCAGTGTGTATTTAGCAAAGTGGAAAAACTTTTTGAAGCTGAGTTCTGGTTCCAAATACCTTGGTGCTCACATGTCATGAGCTGACTTGCTGTTGAAAAGAATGAAGAGTGCAGAACATTCCTTTGTAGAAGATTGTTCAAGACTGTGATGAAAATGTGATGATAAAAGCACTTATGTGGGGAACTGCCTGAAAAAAATTCTCTGGATTCTGGATCCGGATGATGGTAGTTCTCCAGATCCTGAGTCTGGGTGATGGTAGTTCTCTGGATTCTGGGTCTGGATGATGGTAGGGCAATTGGTGATGTATGAAAAGTGCCTTTGTGAAGAAGACTGTGAAAATGGAACTACAAAGGAGTTAATGTGAAGTGCTTGTGCAAAAGAAGATTGTTAAGACTGTGACAATGGAAGGTATTAGAACTACAAAGGAGCTGGGGACAGTGATGAGATATGGAGGTTATGATTCATCCATAGGTCAAGGGACCAATTGAAGTGCTGAGGCCTGGGTTGTGGGCCCCAAGTTGGAGTTGACCTCTGGATGAGTCACAACCTAGCAGAATGTTTTGCTCCCCCAGCTGGCTCCAGGCCCCAGAGGCAGAGCCTGGCCCACCTGTGTGTGGCCCCACCTTCCTTCAGGTGGTCATGATTGGGGTGTGGGTGGGGCCAGGACTATATCAACCAGGAGCTGATCAGTTTGCGAGCAGCTTTCTGTTGGGGCTGGTGGTGGTTGCTGTTATACTGGTTCCCTGCAGAAACGCAGGGGATTCAAGAGAGAGAAGAGCAACGGGATGTGCTATTTTTGAGGTGATGTTGCTGAGTTCGGTGTTGGCCTGCAGAATCGGAGAAGCAGCAGCACACCAGTATGTCAAGATACCTCTTTTTTTCTTCATTGGAATTCAGAAATCTGAATCTACTTTTGAAGGTAGGTGCCAGTTTTACAGAGGAGGAGGAGGCAGCAGTGGTTCCCTCAATGTCCTTTGAGCTCCTTGCTTTTCCATGGTTTTGTGTTAAATCAGTGCTAAGAGAGCTATCAGACTTGAAGTGCTTTGGCAACTACTGCTTACACATTCAGTGCTTAGGTGCATAATTTTGGTGCTTCTGATCATGCATAGCAACTGAAACAGTTGGAAACCTGTCCAGGATGGCGGCATTTATGTTTGAACGCTTTTAGGATACAGGTGGATGTGAAGCATAGTATTTTGGATGTCTAAGATTTACTTTTTGGGTGGAATTTTTGCCATCTGGCAGAGCATGTTATGCTTCAGCCCAAACTAGTGTCTACCATTCAGGCTTATGCATGAATTTAGTTAATTAAATCCATGTCCATGTGTTACTCTTTATTCCTTTGAAAGCACAGTGCATTGAGCAGCTGCTGTGTTTTGACAGCAGTACCTGACCAAACAATGGCTCTTCTGCAATGAAGAAATAAAGTGACCTTCATCAGATTCTTCCTTCAGAATTGCTTTGGAATAAATATAAGCAGTGTACCATTGTCTGGTTATAAGACATTATGTTACTTGCTTTCCTTCATTTCTTTCCAGTACTCTACAGTCATCCATAAGTCAGTCCCTATCCATACTGGTGGAGGGAGTCACAGCTGAGTTGTAACATTCTCTTGCCTAGCAAATTAACTGTGAAAACCCATCACTCTTTGATTTGCAGTACGGTTTATCTAATCAAATCCTTTCAAACCCATTCGTTTCTTAGTGCAGTTGTAATTCCAAAAGCTATGGCATCACCTTTAGGTGTGATTACTTTTTTTCACAAGAGGCCTTTCCACACTATGTCTACATCTTGGTTTCATCTTCCAGTGATCAAGTGACCACCGTGAAAATCTCGAGAACCTGCTCAAATGTAGAAGAGAAAGATGGCTCAGGCTGTAAAAAACAGTCAGACCCTTTTGCCAATCTATGGTGCATATTCCTCAAATACTGACATCTAAGAGTACTACAATCACAAATCAGAACTAGTGTTGAGTTTAGTGATAGCACCAGACTACAATAATCTAAAAGGACTGTAATACTGCAGGCTGACATTAAATATAATATTTTTAAACAAAATCCATTACAGAAAAGTATGCAGTGTGGGTGGCCCCATACCTCAGGAAGAAACCCAAATGCTATAATGACTGTTTCATGCTCTTTTTATTTTATTTCTATCACTTTAATATTTCACAAAAGGCACTGTTGGGCAGCTCCTGCCTTTTGGGACAGGAAAAGCTGGCTTTGAGTCACCAACAGAATAGTTTAAAAAGCTACTTTTTTGCCAGCTGAACTGTTGTTCAGTCATTCAGTGTGCTTTCTTTTCTTTGGTGGTGGGAGGAAAAAGGTTCTTAAGGATGAATAAGCTTATTTTGAATGACAGTGATACAAGATCAGACCAAGAGGCCCTTGCAGTCTGATCAACTGGAAATTCCTGTGTTATCCTGAGGTTGCGTCTACTTTACCATATGGGCTTAGAGAGATCACTCCACCTTCTTGCATCTTCACCCCCAAGTGCAACATGTGAGTAGGAATATTCATCTTGTGGGAATACAAATGGTTTGTCAGGTGTAGTAGTGTAGAGTTTGTAAGACATCTTGAGCATGAGAGAAGTTACATATATTCTTGTTGTTGTAACTGTTTACTTGGTTATTCAAACTGCTTTGTGATAGGTGGCAGGATAGAAGGCAGTTAATAATCTCATTGTGGTCTCTGCTAATTACCTTTATTTTGAACTGATGGCTATTTCCAGTCTGTTTCTTTATTTTTCTTTTAATTTTTTTTTAATTGATCACCTAATATTCTGTAGTCACCGAAGTTTCTTAGTCTTTGTGTTCTCAAGACTGTATCCAAATTCAAAATGGCTGTTTTCCTGCTCTGTCTGGGTTATCCAGTGCTTACATATCCACTATTCATCTTCTCTGTCTCGTGGACTGATTCCACTTCATACTCACCAGCAGAAGTTGACTATGGTGGGGATGATCCCAAGCTGAAAGAAAGAACAACAGCCTCCAAAGTTCTGAGAGAGGAGTAAATGGAAAACTCTGGGAACTTAGTCCCTTCTCATAAAATAGAGAAGCATTTAAGAAGGTTGCTCACATCAAGGTTAAGAGAGAGTATAATAGTTTCTTCCTTTCTGGGAATGGTTTGTGGTTTTCAATATGAAATAAGAGTTGTGTGGGGCTTAACTTTAATCTTTCTGGCCAGTTTCCGTAGGTTTCTCTTTCTGCCCTGTCAGTTGACCTTTCTTGGGCTTAATATCTGTGTTTTCCATTCTTTGAGGATTTTGCTTTTCTGCACTGTCCAGCCTGTTTTACTGAAATTATATGGTAGAAGTTTGTTGGTCTTTTCTATTTGTTAGTCTGCTTTTCACACTGATCTGTTACTGTCGGTCACCATGATGGAAAAGTAATTTGTAATTCAGGTTGAACCTTTTCATTTGCTCCATTTCAGCTTCTTGGAAGAGAAGTCTACAAAGTTACAAAAGTTTTGTTCATTTAATCCTCATTCTAGTGAGAAACAATGCAGCAGACATTCAGTTTGTGGAAATTGATCTGCGTCAGTAATGTGATTAGAGAACCGAAGGCACAGAGCGTAATGACAACGTCTAGCACGTAAAAGGCTCAAAGCCCTACACAAGCAGAGATTGCTCATCCCTGGAAAGTAAGAGGCGTACTGTAAATGGTGCTAAACCAGAGATGATCCTTGAAGTATCTGCCAGTATGGCCAATGAAGTTATAAGTAGTTACCAAAAACTCTCCTCAGAGGGTAGAAACCGTCAGCATCTGTGGTACGTTATATTGATTTTGCATTTATAGTAATGACCAAGGGGTGGCTCCCCATCACCACAGTAAGTCTTAGGAACTAGAGCAAATGCTGTAAGATAGAGTTTAAACTCCTTTTTCTACAGTATTAACACTGCTATTCTCAGGGCATGTTTTCTAACTAATCAGCTTAGAGCATATTTTAGTGTAATCTCTGTCTTTTTTTTCCCCAAAAGGGGAGTGGAGTTTGGAAAAGGAGGCTGGATTTTCTGAACGGATAGGGATCATGCATCCACAGCTTTAAAATTGCTACCCTATATGGTATGTGGGTCTTTTTCTAAAAGCCTTGACATTACAAGTAAGCATGTAGCTATATCCTATGAACATCAGTATTTTCTAAAGTAAGTTTCAGTTTCTTTATTGTAATTAGAAGAATGAAACTTGTTTCATTTCTGAAATACAAGTTGTCCCTTAGAAAAGGAATCACTGCAATTACTGTATTTTTCTAGTTGAAGGCAATTAGACAGTGTTCCGTTTTAGAATACTCAATTATATGTTGTGCTGCACATCTTCAACTTATAGGTGCTTCAGTAGGAGAGAAAGATATTCAGCATCAGAGCAAAGATATTTCCTGTTTGTTGGTACTTACACCATTATTTAAGATTCAGCAGTGAATACAAACTCTCTGGATCCTCCTTCCCTTGCTCTGTTTCTCAGTTGAAATTTATTATTTGATTTGTTGTTGATTTTCCACTCGCTGATATTTTCCAGATGTTTTTAAGGGCGTACCTTGTGATAAGACACCCTCTATAAACAATTTTCAGAAATTCAAGTAGTTTACTCTGACTCACCGTCTTTTGCCTCTGAAGATTTTAACCAGCCGCAGCTCTGTCAGTTTTCTGCCAACATGCTACTCTAATGCTGCCCCACCTTTGCCCTGATCACAATATTTTCCTCTGTGAGCACCCCAGACTGGTACCGCTCTTGGATGAGGCTAAACTGATCATGCAATAGCTTGTGTCGTACTGCAAGTCCCAAATTCCTTTCCCTGGACAAGCCTTAAATGCACTGTTTCTACTGTACAGTAACTCAACTTTGACGTATGAGATCACTGCAGAAATCAGGTTTCTGATGCAACTGTCAACCTCCTTTATACTGGAAGCTGACTGTTTCTGAGGGAGTTATACTCAGCCTTTCTCATTGAGGATTCCTGTAAACAAGTGCAAGTCAAGTGATAAAGACCCCCTTACTGTAGGGAATTCCTGGGAATATTACACTTCAAAATGAAAGTTAGCTGCTGTGTAGGTTTTGATCTTCCCATTCCTCCCCCTTGTGATACCCTATCAATTTATCCAAGGATATACAGATCCATCCCTATCTTCTGTGTGCTGTTCTTTCCTCAGGTAATATTTTTCAAGGAAAGGTATCTTTTTTTTTCTCCATTTACCTTCTATAATTAGGAAAACCTAAAATCCTCTTTCCAAGAATCTTCTTAATTTTAAGTCCTTGAATCTTCAAAATTACTTAGCCTATAAACTTTCAGAGCATGACTAATAAAAGCAAACCAGAAAATTGATTTTGTAGAATTTTGAGTACTTTCTTGTACTCGGTGAGTATTCGCAGTATAACGGATTTATGCGGTATAAGGGTAGGGAAATGTTATCCATAGCTCTTCAAGGATACAACTTCAAGCACGCAAGGTTTAAAACATAAAACATGGCATTGCTTAGTCTCCTTCGGAACTTAGACTACTTTCAAGATTTACACTATTCGTTGAGGTTTAAAAAACTTGTAATTGAACAGTAGTTTGGGAGGCGATGTTAGAAAAGTTCTATTTTCACCTTTAGATATTCCAATTTTCTTTTTCTACTAGGGATATTATATGTGTCTGCTATCACATTCTGTTGCCTTTTTAGTTGGTTGTAAGGGAAATTTTGCCCTTTTGCAGGTAGGGCCTTGATTTACTGTGAAGACCAGAGCTGTGTTATTTGAGAATGTGTATTTTGCAGTTGTAAATTATTGATTGATGATATCCACTCTGAAGCCCATAAAAAACATGATTTTGGGTGGTAGAGGTGGAGATAAAGTCAGAAAGCAGATGCTTAGGAACAGCCATTCTCTAACCTCCAGGCGTAAGCAATTTAAAGTGCAGAAGCAGGCAGAAGTTTTATATAGCTTTAAAATAACTTGTTTTTCCTCCTTCCCGTCTCTCCCCCTGCAACTCAAACCCTTTAAACCACAATAATTTGTGGCAAGGCATCTGTGCATTTGGAAGAGAATGTTAGTGGTGGGGTAGGAATGCGCTGCTTGGGCAGGTGATCCCTTATCAGAACTACTACTTGGCAAACAAAGAAACCTTCCTTCAGCTTTTTTAGGTGACTCTCTGACTGACATTTATGACTCTTTAATGACATGTTATCTGCTAACGTATGTATAATGACAGGTGAGACAGGGAGAGAAATCACAGAAGCCTTATTGTGCGTCTAATAGTAAATGCACAATAGGCTTGTAGACTTTTTTAATAGGGCCTGATCCAAAGCCTTTTGATGTTAATAAAAAGAACCAGTTTTGAATTAGGCACATATTTCAGTGAATTAGATAATTCCGAAAGAATCTGAAGAGATGTTAACTGTACAATTGGCTGATGAAAGAAGAGGCATAGACTGAAGTCTTGGAGAATCTTGTTACAGTGTGATCTCTGATATGCCCCATCTGGTTTCTTTTGCATTGAATTTCAATGTGAAGTTGTCCATCTTTGTTAACACAAGTCTTTCAAATACGCTGGTTCTAAAGTAGTCAGGAGAATGATGGCTTCCTAAGAATATCTGGGGAGAAGGTGAACATCTCTGCAAGTATGCTGTTGGGGAATCACTGAGAAAACATTGCTGATTCTTCATAACTCTGAAAAGCAAGGCACTGTCCTGTGTCCTAGTGTGCGTTCTCTTGTACCAAGAAGTGTGATATAGGAGGTTAAAATATTCCACTTTAGATTGTGGAGGTATGAGATTTTTGTTTGTTTCCACAATGTCCCCTCCAAAGAACCTAAAAATATCTTGTGTATAGACATTTAGGTCCTTCTCTCACATGCTATAAGGTCATACCCCACAAAATGCAGAGCATAGTCATGTGGAACAGACAGGTAACATTTCTGATTTATACTGTCAATATATACAAATATGGAAGATTTATTTGCACAAGGATTGGAACTTTGGCTAATATTCCATGCAAGGTGAAACAGCTCCAGGAACTGTTTGAGAGCAAACCACCTCAGGGCTACACCTTTATAGGAAAGATAAGGATATGTCCCAGTAGTGAGTTGAAATCCTTGAGGAAGAGGATGAACTTCAACCCAAATCTCTTAAGTCTTGACAAATTTCCCAGTAAACATAGTCCCTTCTCTCTTCAGTTTGTATGTGTAACTAGTTTTTGTTATTTCATAGAACCATAGAATGTTAGGGGTTGGAAGGGACCTCTGGAGATCGTTGAGTCCAACCCCCGTGCCAAGCAGGACCATGTTTGCTTAAGTGAAGAAAAAAAATTATCAAGCTTTATTTGGCATAATCAAACTGTTTTTTCAGAAAGTATTTATCCCAAGCTCTCTACATGTATCACCCCCACATGAGGGTGTTCAAGCTTGTACTTCCAATTAATTCCCTTGTTATTTTTCTCTAAATATGTTTCAGCTACTAGGGTATTCAAATTAATTCTGTTAATACTGTGTCCTCTGAGTATTTGCAAAAAGGCTCACGAAACAAGAGTGTCTCCATCTATCAAGCTGGTATAATTTTACCTATCTATGGGGAATCGGGCGTGGGCTTTACTGGCGCTGTGGTTTTGTTAGGATAGTTGGTCACAGTGAGTTGAACCAGCTGTTCAAGACTAGTTGTAAAGACTGTGATTTTTGAGGAGTGATTGTTGTTGACCAGTGTGGCCATAATCCCCCCTGAACAGCCCCTTTCCGAGCAGCATAATTTAATAGTAACTCTGACATTGTTTCCTCAGACTTTTATTGGATCTCTCTACCCTCCAGCACCTTCAAATCAGAGAGATCTTCTTCTGCCAGCTGCGTTGCATAAGAAGTTCCACTCTCTGTGGGGCCTCTGAAGTCCAAAATAAACATATAGGAACAAACTCTCTTACCCCTTCTGGGCCCAGCACCCAGTGGGCTCCTCACCCCTCTAATGGTCAATAGAAGTTTAAAAAAAAAAAAAAATACATTCAGCCTGGGATGAGGGACCCCTAAGTCACTGGCAGCCATAAAAATTACTCATTTTCTGCCAGGCATTCTTTACTAAAGGGAGACTTTAATTTGGAACAGCCTCCCTTGGCTTCAGGCCTCTCAGTTAGTCACCATTAATAGCTGGATACTCAACCTGTCAAGCTCTTCCCTGCCAGTCTAATACCTACTTCCTTCAGGTGCCATAGGGTGGGACTTAGTAGGAACTCAGCAGCCCATTAATTCTTTCCTGATTTCTGTGGGAGGTCTTAACAGAAGCTCAAGATTTTCTTCAGAGGCAGCAAGTTTGGGATTTGAGTTCCCCTCTGTGGTAAGCATGGACTGTGTATCCATACTAGAAGTTTATGTACAGTACTGTAATAGAGTAAAATCTGCCTGTTTTATCAGAATTAAAAAGCACTTGTGCTTTAAAAGTTAATGGAGGCACAGGTCAAAACATTCTGGTGCAATGAAAATGTGAATTGGGGTACAGAGTATCTTGGTAATTGCAGTGTTCACAGGTATGTGCAGCAATGGCAACTCAGTAGATACAGATGTAGACTTGGAAAAAGGGGGCAAAGATCCTTCAGTGTGGTCTACAATGCCGTAGGTATTGGGGCATTACATTTCAGGCACTTCTGAATGGACTCCGTTTCATAAATTTAGCGCTGAAGTGCTTTCTGAAAATTTCTAATTAGGCATCTAGAAGTTGTAGTCAATTGCTCTGAGTCATTTCTGTAAATTTTACTAAGCAGCTTTCTGTATCTTCCTCTCTTGAATGCGTTGCTACTTTGAAAGCACTATTTGCTCAATGGAACAAATTAAATTGTGTAGACTTCCCTCAAGCCATGTTATCTGAACAGAAATAGTGAGGCACTTGCATCACTTCCAGTGCAGTTCTTCCAGTTCAAATCTCCACAGTTTTTGTGCAACATATTCTAGATAAGAGATTGGAAAATGTATTTGTACTGTCCATTAGGAGCTATTGAACGGTGATCAGTAAACAAGAATGGCATGACGCAGGAAAAACACTCAGTGTTGATTTAGTTATGCATTAAGCAAAGCAACAGAGAGGGAGTGCATGCTCAAAGGAGGAGGCGAACAGAAGGACCTGGAAATAAAGGGTCTGTATCTGTACAACAAAGTGATAAACAGACTTCTGCTTTTGGATGCACGCTGCTTTTGCGCAGGTGTCTGTCTACCCATCCACTCATTTCTGTACTTCCTTTAAGCCAGAGTTTGCTTTATCAGGTGCTGCGAGATGTCTTTTGTTTTTTCACCCTTCCATTTCCTTTCCCATCCCTTGTGTTTTCTGTGGCAGGGATATACCCTGCATGTTATAGATGATTTTGGGAAGAGGGGGCAGCCTTGCACTTCTCTCTCTCCATTATTTTCTGACAGCAGTAGCCTGTTAGGGAATATTTAGGACCAAAAGTTCTCTGCTGCACTTTTTAGCATTATTCACTTGTTCCTTCCAACAGAATGGCAGTTTTCATCTATTCATTTGTGACTCAAATGTGCAGAACAAATACAGATTTCGATGTCATGTGTTACAATGCTGATGGAATCCAGAAACTGCCAACAACTGTGAAAATTATATAACTTATAGTTCGCTATGAAGACCTGGCAGGGTTGTAGAATATTGCAGATTATTTTTCTGGTGACTTCCGAAAAGCCATTTCCCAGGCTTTGCCATCGTGGATCTCCATGGTTTGCAGATGAGCTATATAAGGAGCCAGTACGAATACCCACAGCAGAAGTCTCAGGCTGAATCATATTGATTTGCACCACAGGGTGCTTTTTTTTAAGCAGTAAGAGGTAGCTGGATGGGGGAGGCAAAGGTGTATTTTCTTTCCTATAACCCTGTGTTTCTCAGCAGACTTGTTCCAGATAGTTGACAGTTTAATCTCGGTTAAATGGGTTGCGTAGTGTTCAAGGTTTTTTGGTATGAAGAAATGTTACTCAACAGGCTCAGATAGGAATTGATCTGCCTTGGTGGAAGCAGCCAGTGAAGTTAGGAGTGAAAACTTCCTTTTCTGCATGTTTCAACCATCTCTGCTTGGCCGTGGCACCAGGGTGCCTTTTGTGTCAGAGTCTGTGATATCTTCAGCTGTCCAGCTGGTGAGAATCTGTAGGAAGATAGTGGTTTCATTGCATTTGGTCTCTGTGTGTGTATAAACGAGTCTGTGTATACATTCATGCAGGTCCTTACTCCAAAAATCTTTCTTACACTCTTATCTCTGCAAAGCTTTTCCTTCAGCTTCATGGGAAGTTTATTCTAAAAAAGATCCATTTCATAGAATCACAGAATCATAGCATCATTTTGGTTGGAAGAGACCTTTAAGATCATCAAGTGCAACCATTAACTCAGCACTGCCAGATCACCACTAAACCATGTCCCTAAGTGCCACATCTACACATCTTTTAAATACCTCCAGGGATGGTGACTCTACCACTTCCCTGGGTGGTCTGTTACAGTGCTTTACAACCCTTTCAGTGAAGAAAATTTTTCTAATGTCCAATCTAAACCTCCCCTGGTGCAACTTAAGCCCATTTCCTCTTGTCCTTCATTTGTTGCATGGGAAAGAGACTGACACCCACTTTGCTACAACCTCCTTTCAGGTAGATGTAGAGATTGAGAAGATCTCCCCTGAGCCTCCTTTTTTCCAGTCTAAACAACCCCAGTTCCATCAGCTGCTACTCATAAAACTTGAGCTCTAGACCCTTTACCAGCTTCATTACCCTTCTTTGGACATGCCCAGCATCTCAATGTCCTTCCTGTGGTGAGGGTCCCAAACCTGCACACAGTATTTGAGGTCTGGCCTTGCCAGTGCTGGGTACAGGGGGATACCCACTGCCCTAGTCCTGCTGGTCACACTATTTCTGATACAAGCCAGGATGCTGTTGGCCTTGTTGGCCACCTAGGTGCACTGCTGGCTCATGTTCAGGTGACTGTCAGTCAACACCCCCACATCCTTTTCTGCCAGGCAGCTTTCCAGCCACGCTTCCCCAAGCCTGTAGCATTGCATGGGGTTGTTGTGACCTAAGTGTAGGACCTGATTCTTGGCCTTGTTGAACTTCATACCACTGACCTTGGCCCATTGATCCAGCCTGTCCAGATCCCCCTGAAGAGCCTCCTTACTCTCTGCAAACTTACTGAGGATGGCCTTGATCCTCACATCCTGATCATTGATATAGATATTAAAGAGAACAGGCCCCAATATCGAGCCCTGGGGAAGACCACTTGTGAGTGCTTGCCAGCTGCATTTAACTCCATTCACTACTATTCTTTGGGCCCAACCAAGACACTTGCTCTCACTCAAGATGAATTTGAATGCCTAATTACAAACATAACACTTGCAGCGCATAGAGAAGATAAAATAATCTTATAATTTGAAAGAGAAAATCTTATAAATGCTCATATTTATGTTCATCTACACCCTAGGTAAGATGGATTTAGTGACTTCTTAATGACGCACACACATACTCTGCCCCACACAAACTTCCAAATGTGGTTTTGACACAAACTCCCATTTTTCAAATGTTATAAAAATGTCATACATTGCATTGTTTAAGAACATGTCAAGAAGTAAAATTTAGACACCTAGGATAAACTCGATGCACTTATTCCACAGTTTTAGTGCACTGCCTTTGAGAAGCATACCATACATTCTATAAACATTTACCATATAATACATTTCCATTAGTAAATATTTAAGTAGCTATCTAACCTATTCCAACACAGATGTAGAATTCCCCATGCCTGGGGGGAGAAGGTGATGCTGTGCTAAGTGCTATACCAAGTGTACAACCTGCTTGTGCAATAGCAAGGCATCAGTTATCTAGAATAAATACATGCTTTTGACTTTGTTAAAAGAGTATTTGTATGAAATAAAAAGCTTCAATGAATGGAGGCTTATTTTAATTGTATGTTTCTTCAGCCCTTCATAATGAAGGTTTTTCTATAACAGTAATCATTCCCTATTTAAGGAGAGAGCCAAACTGTACTAAAACACACCAGCAGGGTTGGAAGGTGCAGATTTGCTGAACAGGGTATTACCGGTTCTCTCAAATCCCATGTTCCCAGGGCAATATCTTACGGGCATTTTTACATTTTTGTTAGCAAAGTTCCTAGAATCATAGAATGGTTTGAGTTGGAAGAGACCTCAAAGATCACCTACTTCCCACCGCCCCGCCATGGCAGGAACACTTCCCACTGGACCAGGTTGCTCTAGGCCTCGTCCAGCTTGGCCTTGAACACCTCCAGGGATGGAGCATCCACAAGCCCCCTGGGTAACCTGCTCCAGTGCCTCACTACCTTCAGAATGAAGAATTCCCTTCTAATTTCCAATCTAAATCTACCCTCTTCCAGTTTGAACCCATTACCCCTTGTCCTGTCACTGCAGGCCTTTGTGAAAAGTCCATCCCCAGCCTTCTTGTAGGCCCCAAGAAGGCCTGGGGGCCTGGAAGGCCTCAATAAGGTCTCCCCTAAGCCTTCTCTTCTCCAGGCTGAACAAGCCTAATTCTCTCAGCCTGTCTTCAGAGGAGAGGTGTTCCAGCTGTGACTGTCGTGACTGCATCCTGGATTTAACTGTATGTCTGTTCTCCCTGTCCTGTGCTTCCATTTCACCTTTTATATTTAAAGGTAGGACTCTGATTTTCCTCAACTAAAGGTACACATACTGCATGAACCATGTCTATTACTGGACTGTACAGTCTTCAAAGGAAATTCAGAGAAGGTCATTCTTGTTAGCTGTAGAAGATGGGAGACCGACTTTGCTTTCCCCTCTAGTCAAAATATTCTGGAGACTAGAGATCACTTACAAAAATATGATGCATTTGTCTGTGGTTTTATCATGATGTCATTATAGGCTTGCGATAACTGCACTCTAGTAAGACACAATAATAACACACATACACATGGTCATCACACTCTGTTTAACTTTTAGGTTTATTCTGCTTTTGCCTTCAGCACTTTTTCTGTCTGATGCCGTAGGATTTGAAAGCATTCCCAATGGGCCAAGAGCAAAGCCCCAGGTCCTGGTGTCCCTGGTGCTCTCTTGTTCATTACTGGCTTGCTGCCGGAGTCTCTTTCATGTGAAGCTAATCACTTTCTTTTGAACTGTTTATGACAACAAATTGAATGTGAAATAATAAACGTTGGCAGCTCTTTTCAATAATAAAGGACATGAGGTCCTATCAGTTTCTTGAAGAAAGGATTTCCATGTGTAACATTTTAAATCAATTTGTCCATGAGGGAGCACGTTAAGAAATTCTTGCATCTTCTGAGGCTCTCGAGCTTTTTTTTATGCATTAAAGAGGTTGAGAAGATTTGCTTTATTTTTTTCAAATTTAGAAACCCTTTCAGGAAGATAAAAATACCACCACTTTAAGTAATTATTTGGTGTCTAGTAACAGTGTGTGTGGTTAACTGGGGCAGCACAGGAAAAATATCTTCACTTTCTTCCTTCAATTTTGGATGAGATTTTTTCTTTCCATCTGCCTCCTCAATGGTTACAGAAATTTACTCTTAACTTACTCACTGACAAAAACACTCAAATACAGTATGAAGGGCACTATCAATGGCTAATGAGTACAGATAAAACAAGATTGATGTTATTTTTTTGAAGTGGAAATTGGGCTCTCAGCTCCAAGGTCTTGCCTACCCTAGAAAACTCTGGTGCTTAAACAGCTGGAGAATATGGTTAATTCCAGGCTATTTCTTTGTTTCCTAACTCATGTTTTCAGTTTCCTCATGAAGATGACAATTAAAGTTGCTGCAAACAACATCTCCTGCCACCACTATTTTGTAGTGAAGCTGTGATGTTGTTTGGGAGAATTCAATTTTTGGTGCATAAGCAAACATTTTAAAGCACTCAAATATGGTCTCACAGGGGAATTTGAGTTGGCTGAAGATTATGTTAAATATCAATTTGGAAACATGCCCTAAATTCTGATCTTCTTGCTTAGGGGATTGTTTTTACTCACTAGCATTTTTAATACATTTCAAATTATTCCCAAGTCCAGGTAATACGAGGACATTTATGGTAACTGTACAAACAGTACATCCTGAAATAACCTATATAAGTTTATAATCGTAAGGTGTAAAATGCTTTGGAGAGATCCTGTTTAAATAAGGATGTAAAGATGGACTTTTGTTTTAATGGAAGCATGGGCATCTCTTTGTTTTGCTGCTTCTGTATGATTGGGGCAGTAACACATATAAAAAAAGATTGATGAGCAGATGAAAATGTTGAAGAACAGAGCAGACAAAATGGAAGGTATCGCAAGTGTCATCATGATAATAGATTCTCAGCTCTAGGATGTACAGTGGAAGCCAGCACATTATGGAAGCAGCAGCAGCTTCATGAGAGAGTGTCTTTGGGCGTGTCTGTAACTCAGCAAGGACATCATGAGATTTCTGTGAAGGAAAGGAGCTAGCCAGATCTAGCTGGAAATAATCACCATGACTGGGATCAAATAGAGAATAAGCTCTATAAGAAGCATTGAATAGTCTTGTTGATAAGAGTGCTGACCAGCAGGTTGTTCTGTTTCGATTGTGGCGTGCATTTGCAATGATAAGCTCTGACCAAGCTATGCCCAAACCACAGTCAGCATCAAGACAGTGGTACTGTCATAAGTGGCACTTATGGGAGCCCTGTAAGGTTTCCCAATTATTCTGGCTATCCCATTTAACAAGAGGAGTCACATATAATAAGAGGGGAGTAATTATCAATTCCTGGATCTCTAAAGATTTACAGTGACAATCAGGTTTGTCAGAAGAGAGATGACTTGTGATACTTGATCCTGCTATAAGGCAGTATGACTGGTGAAGGAGAGTAGAAGGATGTGAAAGAAGGTTCATGGAGATACACGCTGAGCTTACTCTTTTTGTGTTGTGGAAAGTGATAGCTATAAACATGCTCCTGCAGTAAAGATTGCTTTGAAGTTATCTCTGACTGCTACCATTTTCACAGTGTCATGAGCCAGCTCAGATTAGGAAAGTTGGGCTGCCAGCACAAGAAAGGATGTGATGCTGGGGGATGACTGGGTGCGTGAAAGTGTGGTCTGCAGAAGCCAGGGTTGCTGACAAAACTGTGTGTGCAACCACAGCCTGTGGTCTGACAGTATCAAGATTTTAGTGGCAGTCTTGGCTTATGGCCCTTACCACACATTCCTGCCTCTGTAGCACAACACGATACCCACTTGGTTGTGGCGATAAATCACTTGCATAGCCGTGCTCTAAACCTGGTCAAAGAGTCTTAAAAGGAGACTGCCAAGGAAAAGGGGCATGTGGAGGCATTGATGATTTGAAAGATGGCTGGTTAGTTTTCTCTGAGGCTGTAGCAGACTGTCTCTGAGATAATCTGGCAGCAAAACTGGCTTGAAGTTTTTAATCTCTCCACTTTTCCCGCCTTACAACTCCTTTTGTGGTGCTTTGTCCCCTCAGTTGTCAGCCCAGCTGTTCATGCATCCAAGCCTGCCAGCTGTGGTGTGGGCTTTCTTAATGCTCTGGATGTACAGAAAACCAATAATGAAATAACAAAGATGCTGTTTGCTAATGGCTCCTTATTTGAACAAAAGTTGTTGGTCTCTTCTTTCAAACCACGTGGCAACTGGACATTGTTTGTCCTACTGGTTTGAACTGTGCAGAGAAGCCGTACCTTGAATCTAGTCCTGACCTGAGTACTGAGATCCTGCCAGTCTGCTGGCAAACCTTCCCTTCCCATTTCTCACCCCTGCACAGCAGAAGAAGGATAGCTTGATGCTGTCGTGGTACCAAGGGCTGGTATCCAGATTCCTAAAATGCAGCGAGGGCTTCAGTCGCAGCAGAGCCAGTGTAATAGGTGAGGAGTGTGCTTGGTTTCTGTTTGTGACTCAATTATTGAATGTACCATGGACTCACCCAGTTAAAGCTTAAGTATTTGGTTGGTGAGTGTCCTGCTTTACTTCCACTGACTCGAGTGGGGCAGGTCCCACGGGCGTGCTGGTACAGGTGAGGGTCCGACCCTGTATGCCACCCACTGCTTGATTCAATTGCCTAGTTCACAGTGTCTTGTTTTTCTCGCTCCAGCTTTCCACCTCCAGTTTTATGCTTTCTCTGAAGGCAGTGCCGCAGTCTGCCCCACACATTTCCAGGTTTATTCCTGGTTGTAGTTGGTCTCACCAAGTAGGAAAGTATGAATTTGCAACCTTGTGGTTATTTTTATATAAGAATGTCTTAATACATGGTGGATGTTTGAGTCTAGCTTTCGATGTTTTTCAAACGGTGTCTGTATTTTGGTTTTTAATTTGCCTCTGAGCAAGACTGTCTACAAACACTGGCCAAATCTGCCTATCTGAGACCTGGAAGGGGTCCCTGGAGAAAGCACTTCAAGTCATTTATTCAGCACTGGCTGCTTTTACATTTGGCTTGAAGTCTGACAACTTTCCACCAGACCTGCAGCATAGTAAAGCACATCCTCTCTATGACAGCAGTAGAGCCAAGGAACTAGCAGGTTGCAAGAGTGAATGCTATAAAACAGATGTTATTAGTGGGCTTCACCAAGGGTGGGAGGCTGAGTACAGTAGCCCTATTACAGCCTCCAAGGTGGGCCACAAGATTGCTGTCTTATGAGCAAGCTGTGCCTGCAGTATTTGGCTCAGCGTCGCATCCTGAAAATTCCAGTGCTGAGAAGCACTTTTGCGCTATGAGTAAACTGTAAGCTAGATTTGACAGGAAAGATTTTGATTAAAATCAGCATTTCAGAGCCTTCAGCTGGCAGCTGGTGTGGTGTTAAGGATGGACATCGTTGGAGCCTCCTGCGGTAAAGAGGCCCCATGTCTGAGTGTTTAAAACCAGGTTCCATCCAGTTGTGATGGTGGTTTTTAACAGTCAGAGGAAAAAAAATATTGCTGCATATTTACACATAGGGACAGATTCTGCTCCCATTAAAACCAATGGCAGAGTTCCCGTTGATTTCCATGGGTGCCTGCCTCAAAATGTTTGAACAGTAAATATATTCTTCTGGGTGGGAAACCAGGATAGAAATCCCTCTCACAGCCTGCTCCCAGCACTGCAAATGTCAGGGGTTTTCAGCACTAGTCTCAGAAACGCTACTTCTAATTTTAAAATCCTTTTAAACTTCAACCACCATATGTGGCCTTACTTCACAGCTGTCAATCAGTATCAACAGCCGGTATTATATTAGCCTGTATTTACCTCTGTTTTCCCTGTATGTAGAATTACTTCATTTTTATAAATATCAAATATATCAGAGTAATTGAGAAATGTAATATTAGATACAAGCATTTGCTCCCTGAGTGCTTTTAATCAAATAATAAATCTTGATGTGCTTTAGTTTTGTTGACACTAGATGAGCTGATCTGGTATGGATTTTTTAGTGCTATGGCTTATGATCTAGATGCATTTCCCAAAGTGTGTGAGTGGCTATGGGCATGTAATTTTTTGTCTCTCTCCCCAGCTCTGTCTTGAAAGCTTTAGAAGTTCATGGTCATGTGGGATTTTTAGGCATGTAGCATACAAAATTTATAGAAAACTTATTAAGAAAGAAATCCTTAGCTTCTCCCTAGAAATTTGAGACAAAATCCTTTCTTTAATGTCTCTGAAAGCTCCTTAATGCACAGCATTCCCTGCTAAACTGTTGGATTTGTTTTAAACCTGTAATGTATATATAGATTTCTGTTTCCAATAGTTTTCAGAGTTGTGAACAGTCAACTCGAATTATACAGAGCCAAAATTTCTGGCAAATTACCGTCAACCTGTATCAACATTCGCATCAATTACATTTGGTATTGCTTGGTAGATGGTCTGTGTCCAAGCTTTGGGAATGGGTATGGCGTCTGTGTGTTCAATGTGCTGTTAACTGTGCTGTTTACCGAAGGCTGCTCCTCTTTGGCAGCCAGTGCTTCCTAAGGATATGGTTGCATGATGGACAACGTGTATATCCCAAACTTCTTAGTCTGAGTAAATTACAGTTTTCTTCTATGTTCTGAAATATGCAGTAAGAGAGCACAGCGACTGTCCAAAAAGGAGGGAGAAAGAGATGAGCAACGGTCTTTGATTACCAAGGTAATCAGAGGAAAAAAATACAACAGAAAGGTAAGAAGAAAAAGAGAGATAGACAGAGGAATACAAAAGAGATTAAAAGAGAGGAAGAATCAGAGAAATAAAAGGGAAGTATAAAAAGCAAATAACCAGTTCAGTTGATATATGTACGCTTCTAGTACCACTCGGGTATCAAACCATTTTTAAACCACACGCAGCTAATAGTAAATGGCACCACCTCGGAAATGTTAAAATTGAAAATGCTCCTCACTCCTTTTTGGGGTTTTTTTTTTGTGCTGTTTTTTTTTAAGCAAAGTTTTGAGCCTGTGCAGACATTCTTCGGTAGTCTATGACCCTCACTTGTAGAGTAAAATCAAACACCTTTGTAAAGCCAAGAGTTCTCGAGACTTTCCTGGTTCACTGCAATTAGTTTGGCTGCTAGATCTTACATCTGATGGAGCCACTCCATTAAAATAGCAGGACTGTTAGGGTTGTACCTGTGTTTACATGTTGCTCTTCTCTTGCAAGAGAGGAGTGTCACTTATGCTAGGAGAGAACAGATCTTATGCAAACCTCCCAAAAGGAAGGAGTGAAGAACAGAAGAAATCATAGCAGAGGAGCAGAGCCTTTCACTGCCCACTGCATGCTCTAGGTCAGCTTTTATTCATAGCTGGGTTGTGTGTGAGGATGATAGCAGCCAAAGTGGAGACAGAGAAGTCTCTATTTTTTCCAGCTTTTGATGTCCCAAAGGGGAGAGGGTTCCCCCCATGGGTGCTCACGTGCTCCTGCCCTGCTTATTCACAAGAGAGAGACCAGTGACGCTGGCCCCAGCTTGCTTTCTCGATACAGACATGAAAGAAAACTTGTCACAAGTTTCTCTGCAGACCTAGTGCTTTTACAATGAAACGATAAAGAAGTGAAGTAATAAAGAACTCACCTAATTTATAGTGCATAAGCAATGATCTACTAAACATACACTTTGTGTTAGAGATGGCTTAGTGAGAGAGAGCAGTGTCTTCAAGGGTTTTTCCAGATTTTGCCGAATCACATTCAAATTTTCTTCCATCAGTAAATGTGCATGCTGTCAGTAAAAATAACAAGATAACCCAGAAGGAAGAAAAGCTCACATTTATTTCCTTACTTTGGCACAAATTACTTACTAGTCAGAATTTTTGAATCTCTTCACCTTTCTGAGGTAAATAAATTGAGTGCCATGCGTCTTAATATGTATGGGTCTTTCATATAAGATGTTAAAAACTGCATTGTGTAGATAATAGGTCCATTGATGAGGGACCAGACTGGGAATTGGCTGAGCTGGGTTCTCGTGTAGGTTGTCTCTCTGAGTGTCTGTGTGGGGCTAAGAAAATTTCTGAACCTTGGTGCCCCAGCTTGTGACAGTCCCTCTACCAGTAAAGCACTTGAGAGTGCAGAGGCAAAAGTCACCACATACTGGTATCAATGACTGAGTGACCTATCCTGCTGTGTCACTGTACAAGGAAACAAGACAGGACTTTGGAGGCTTTGTTCATTTGTTTCTACTTTTCTTGGGTTTTTTTTTTTGTTTGTTTTTCTTTTCCTGACCCTCCTTTCCTCTGCTGTGCAGTTTCTCCTGGTGTTGAATGTGGGGTGTTTTTCACTGATGTCTCGTCAGTGTATTGGTTTATAAGTGTACTGTACTAATTTCCTAGTGTCCGTATTACTGTGAGCGGTGGCAGCTTGGTGTGAGATTCACTGATACAGCAATCAGGGTATCAGTACAAAGCAGTCTGTTATGGTGGGTTTGCTGTGTACACAAAATGGCAGCAATGCTGCAGAGTCACCAGGGACCACTAAAAAATCTCTTAGGGAAAGGAAATTGGGTCAGTACTGTGGATGAGAATACATTTGTGCTTGACTGATTTTTTCCAATATCTTCATTAACAGCAGTCTGTTTTCTTATGGTTGACAATTTGAGAGCTAAAAAAAAAGGTATGTGTTAAGCTATACAAATAATGCAGTTTTTAGTTTGTTGTGATATTAAAAATGTGATCTAGTTGTAGGTCGGACTGAAATATTTGAACTTCTTTTTATCAAATTCTGCTTTTTTAAAAGTTAAAAAGATTTTTAAGAAATAAAGCTTTGGGATGTTTCAATTAGCATCAGTGCAAAACAATTCCGCTTTCCTACATTTTGATCTTTTTTAGTCAAAAGTGTTTGTGAACTTCAGCACAACTTCATGAATGGTTTCAGCTTTCCCAGAACTACATAGTTCTGTGAATAAGCTATTTGCCAAAAAGCAAAGAAAACAGTCTACTCAGTTCTATTTATAAACAAAAACTTTAAGAATTCATCATTGTTTTCCAAAACTTGTTTTCCAGAACGGTTTCTTACTGAATAAATTAGATTAGTTTTCAGTCTTGTAGTGTGTCTGTTCAAAATAACAAAGCCAAAAGTTCTAAATGATTCTCATAGTTTTGAATTTGTGTTCAGCTGTGGTAATGACATGTCATGCTATTTGCTGTCTGTGTTGACGTGGACATTTTTTACGCTTCTGTACGGTCCTTCATAAGTTAGAGGGCTTTAGAATTATATAACATAGCTTCAGATTTTGTTTCCCTGTTTTCTTTTTCTCAAGCATTTAACTTTCCTGAATGTGCCCACAAAATGGTGACAGTGCTGGAAGGTCACCAGGGAACACTAAAAAATCTCCTAGGGAAAGGCAATTGGATTAATACTATGGATTGGAATATATTTGTGCTTGACTGATTTTCCAATATCTTCATTAACACTGGTGTTGATAACATGGCTTTTAGTAGCCTTTATAACCACAAATGCAGCATGGAATGAAGCAAATAGGTCATTAATCCCTTAAAAGTACAATTTAATGCAATGCTTCATGACAGGAAGTGAGCAGGAAAATAAAACCTTTACTGTTTTAAGCCACACTTAATATTTTTACGGCACAGTTGGCTTGACAAAATACTCTTTGTGAGTCATCACTTCAAAGCAAGGTCCTGGGGACCAATTAAAGTTGTGTCTGCAACCCTCATGCATAACTGCATGTACGCATGAGGTATTTCAAAATATCTCTTTCAAGTAATAAGAGTTGTACCAAAATAAAGTAAAAGGGACCTTTTGCTTCAAGCCTTTTAATTTAATATGCCCGTGTGTGGAGACACCCTTGGGGCATGAGAAATTGATTTTCATTCTTTGCATGGATCCTACAGTAATTTGCACTGTCAAGATAGTCCATGGAATTTCTTCCAAAAATGATATCTTTGACAGACAAACAATAGCAAGAGAGATTGTCCTTGATTTCAAGCTTTATCTTGAAAGAGACCAAAATGCCCCTATTATGGCTGATTAAAAAGTGAGAAACATAAAAGTAATTGCCTTCCATCCATTTTGCAATTGCTGGGCCAAGAAAACTGGATAGATTAAGGACAAATATGAGGATAGGAGAATTTTCTGTTCTAATTTAATCTATGCTCATAACCAGCTGTTTGACCAGACAAGGTGTTTAAATTCCCTTTGGTTGATTTCCACTTTGAATGAATTGGAAGTATGCCTATATTGTTCTTGTGTTGCTGATACTACTGCATACCTAATGTGGATGTTCTCACCTGAATACCATAGTGAGCATTTTTGAGTGAATTTTATTGGTTTCTGGAGAATCAGCTTGGGTGGAAACTCCTTAAAAGTAACACGGTGGCTTTCATACTGGAACAAGTTATATCCACATTTATTTTCCTTTTTGAGATCGTCTGGATAGAATCCTATTCATTACTCTGCAAACAGCAGGCATATAATGATAATTTCTTGTTGGGGGAATGAGAAAGCAGATCTACTCTTTTAATGTATGTAGAGAATAAATATTAGAAAAGCTGTGTTTTCTGATAGAGACCATGTGTTTATGCAAAAATCACTCTGTTGTAGTTGGAATTGATGTTCTCATGCTTATTCTGCAAACAAAATAGCAAGAGACAATCTGTGCTTCAAAAAGCTGATACTAACATATTGATTGTTATTATAGCAAATATTACTGACAGACAAAAATAGGAGGACAACAGGCAGAATGTGACATAATGAATCAGAAGAGAGAAGTAAATCTGTATTTCCTGGCTTCTGGTCTAGAGTTGTGTTTGCAGGACTGTAACATCTCAAGTCCTATGGTTTCTTAAAAAAAAAATACACTACCAGAAAAAGAAACAACAAAATATTGAATTGTTTCAAGATCCATCCACTTATCCCCACCAGATAATAATTTCTCAGCCACTGATGTATTTTCTTTTTTCTAACAGAATTTCCTTGGATTTTGATTGTGCAAGTTGTTTGTGGGTTGGGTTAGTAAATCAGGACTGAAGAACTGACTTACTACTGTAAGAAATCCTATGATTTCTTAATGTTAGTATTCTGACACGTTCATAAGAAATGTGCTGTGGAGAAGGAAAAAAGGTGCAAAGAAAAGGTACCTGCATGACTGGTGGAAGTTTAAGATGCAGATGCAAATGACAGTGTTCACATGAGAATAGTTAGATTCCTGTTTTCTGTCCAGGATGCATAGTTGCAGGATTGTTTCTATGATCAACCAAGGTGGTTTTTTTGTCACCTGTCTCCTCCTCACACTTCCTAATTATCTCTTCCTTCCATCTCTTTATCATGTATCTCCATTTGATGACCTAGGAACATCCTGGGAGCTTGGAAGTAGACAAATTTGGTAAATGTTTAGCAATGGCTCAATTGCAGATTTCTGAATCCAGGGAGGTTCAATCCGTGGGAAAGTTTCAAGTCCCATCTTAGGACTAAGCTCCAAGTATTGTTAAATGGCTGAGGTTAGAAATAGTGGGAAAAGAGTAAATAGATGCAGAGCTGCAAGTCAAATCTTTACACCCTTTCTTTCCCTCTCCCCACAGCCTTGCCTCATGCACTGTTGTTACATGAGTCAATCTGTTTCTCTCTCTGCAACCCCCCTCTAAGTGGGAAAGTGGATCTATAAAAAAATAATAGAAACGAGGGGAAAAAAACCCCAACCAACTCTTGATCTTCAGACTCAGAGACTTTGACTGAGAGCCAAGTATTTTAAACAGCAGCCCTTTCATAACCGGGAGAGCTAGCACTAGATCTGTTGGGTATGCAGTGTGACCACATAACGCTCAGCACATGTCAACATAACTGATAACCAAATTGTACCTCGCAACCTCCCATACAGCATAACTTCGGCAGGCTGCCAGCATCTCAGCCCTAATTAACACGCTGCTATGCGATGACTGGAAGGTTAAAGCCACAGCTTTATTTACTACACAATTAACGGGTAAACATGACTTAATCATAACTTAAACATTCAGCATTTATGAGACAAAATCTTTTTAGGAGCCATTTTGACCTCAAGTCTCCAAGCAGACCTCTTGTAATGTGAAATTAATCGCCTGTTCCACCAAGGGACATTGGGGCTTTCTCTGACACCATAGATTTCCATCCCTGAACAAATTAAAAACAACGTCAACTTAACAGACATTCTTGTGCGTGGGTCTCATCTCAGTGTCAGGGTTCTTCTGGGCTAAATCTGCATCTGATGACATCAAAGCAGTGACTTCAGCAAGGATCCTCAAGTAGCAGGAGTTCTCTTTATTGTTCTTGGATCTCAGTAACTCTGCTGTGGCCCACACTGACCCCTCAGCTCTGATTGAAATGGAGCAGCTTAGTCCTGGTCCTGCAGAGACCTAGGCGTGTGCTTAACTTTGTGTCTTGTGAACAAGCATGTTGACTTTAATCAGCTAACCACTCAAAGTTTGGCATCCATGTACTGTTTGTTTATCATGTTTGGAGCTTCAGATGGTAGTTGGCTTACTCAGTTTTAGTCTTTAAGTACTGTAGGAACCCACCAGTATAAAGTGACTTCAACCAATTTCTTTTTGCTTAAGTAAACTGATGCCTCAGTACTCAACGTATGGTTTATCTCACACCCAGAAAGACATGTAACCCTTTCAAATAGCCTAGATATTAAACCAGAGGTGGGAAGCAATTTTAATTTATGTGAAACCGCCACAGTACAAAGGGAATTGTGTTCTAGCACGGTGGCCCACCAGGAGCATCTGCTCCACGCTGGACCATTCACATACTCTGAGTTAGACAGTCATTCCACACCTCCAGAATGAAGTAATTTACATATCAACAGGTTTACAGGCACCACATTTGGCTAACACCCCACCACCACTACATGTACAGCCATCTCACTGGTGCGTGCATAGAAATATATCCCTAAAAAATGATGGGTCGGGAAAAAAAGCTGTTGTCTTCTGAAAGCAGAATGACTTGTTGTAAATAAGTACTTTGTACTGAAATCTATTACTTTTCAATATGGCAAAAGCAACATGAGGCAATTGTCCGCCATGAAAAAGACTAATCCTCTTCCACCTGAACTCCTGATCTTCAAATACAATCTTTGCTACCGGCACACTGTTTCTGCCATTGGAGTAAATACTGAGCTGGCAGTTTTACCTCTCCCACCCCTGATTCTCTGCAATGCAGAGAATCTTTGGCAGGAAAGGAGGTGAAAGAAGGAGTTGCTGATATTAACTGGAGTGGGCCAATAAAGAATTTTAAACACCCATTTAGATATATTACTGTATTTTACAACCTGTAAATTGTAATACAGAATAAAACTGATCAAGAAAGAAAGAAAATTATTCGTGTTTTGTTGTTGGAAGATGCTATTTATTGAAAGTCTTGGTGCTGTTGCTAATACCCATTCTTTTCATAGTTGTATGTATTTCTCCTAGGTACCAAAAATGCCACATCTTCTACCATGTAAGACGTATGTAAGGACATGTGAGAAGAAAAGTGAATGAGTAGAAGGTGATGCTTCCAGTGCAGCGTGAGGGGAGAGAGCAGATCAGTTATTGTGAACTGTCGGGAAGCTGTGCAGTTTAGATGGGCAGAATTGAGCAAAGTGGTCCCTGCATCTAGGGGGCATTCCTTCCCTGTCCCCCTCCCGGATCCTTTGAGCTTCTTCCAATGCTTTAAAAGGCCCTCTTCCAATTTGACCCCCGCTAGAAGCTGATACGGAGTGGGAGGAATTGCAGAATAAAGGAAGCTTTATGGTCTGGGACTGGCCAATTCATTGGCAAAATTCCTAAAATTCCTGTGCCCTCCTACTCACTACTCCTGCTGCTGCCCGTGCTGTTTACCACCTGTTTGGGTATGCCCTGTAACAAAGAAGGACACCATTGTGCATTACACTGCTTTAACCATTGTGCATTACACTGCTTTAAATGCACATTCAGCTAGTCATGTGAGACTGTCTTGTAGGGATGAGATTGAATGAAGAATTAAGAGTCTAATCTACTATTTCCAGCCCTGCCATTGACTTGCTTGCACTCAGAGGGAAACCAGTTACTCTGACTTCCATACTCCTCAGCTTTCCTGTCTGTACAGTGGAGCTAGTGGTGCTTATCAAGAAGACATGAGTGGAGAACGCTTTAGTTTCTTGGATTTGAAGTCCTGTTGGAAGTGTCAAGTAGTATTAATGTAAAGAGAATATGGTGGTTTTTTGCTTCCTCTTAATGTGTTATTCACTTCTTGGCTTCGGGAATAATGTGCACATCCTCATGTGTCTGTGCCAACACTCAATGGTGTGTGTGCCAAGATACGTTATAGTGTCTGTATTTACTATGTACAGCCTACATACCGCCTTTGTGAGTAAGTATGGCAGCAATGTAGTAGGGGAAGCAGGGAAGTATCTGTGTGTCTGTATATAAGATCATATATTTGTACAAAGTGTGTGTCTGTGGGCTTCAGAGATTGAGGGGAGTCTGTGGTTCAGACAGTCTGCCTGTTTTTTTTTCTTTTTTTTCTCTGAAGGCAGCAAAATATGTTGATATGGATTTTTTTACAGGAGCTTTTTGTGTTTTGAGTTAATACATTTCCCTCACATTAGATCTTGCCAAACATCATTTACTTACTAGTACTGTGAAAGCAGGTTACCCAAAGGCAGCACCGTTCCCCACTGTTTTCTCTTCTTCCAAACTGCTCAGAGACATACTGTAATAAGACTCCTAGTTAAAAACAACAAAATATCAGCATGAGCAGAAAATCTGAGAAAAAATGCCTGTGCTTATGCTGCATGTGAGCTTAAGTATTTAGCTGAACTAGTGCCAAGGCTGTGAGTTTATACAGCAGAAATACTGCCACTGATGTGCTCTGTGTAACTGTGACCCAGTAACTTAATTTGTGAATTGTGTCCAGTGTGATATTTCTGTTCAATATTCCCACTGGTAAAATGAGGCTTTAATCACGGTGCATATGAGGGAAAGAGAGTAGCTTCATACAGACTAGTCTACAATGAAGTACAGAATTTTCATTCATGAGAATAATGTTTGTGATTTTTTTTTTCTCCCAGAAATTAAATGCCTGCAGTAAGAAAGTACAATATAAAGGAAGTGAACTCTTCCTGACTGCTGGGGTTGCTGGTTTCAAGTAATGACCTCTTCTAGGTTTTTTTTCCCTTCTTTTTCTGTTTTTTTGTTGTTACCAACTAGCAAGATTTCTCAGTGGAAATGAGCTATTTAGTCTATGTATAGATCGTTCATCAGAGGGATTGAAATACATTCTTCACAAGCATGCTGAACATACCCAGCCATTAATAACAAAGTTTTTAGTGGTGAATAAAACAAAGGATATTACACATTGCCAGTAGGGAAATTGATTTATCTTGCTTTGGTTAGTTATCTGCATTAAGAAATGTCACACATATTCAAAGTGTTTTGCATAGCTAGTCTCTCGTGTTTTGCAATACCAAAATCTCTGCTAGGCAATATTTTGGCATCTCTTTCTTGACCTCATGTCATCAAGGAAACAACTACTTTAAATGAAGTATGTTTAGCCAATTAACATAGATACTTTATATGTGTATACATACATATATATTTATATGTAGTTATGCGTGTGTTTAGGTATTTCAGTGAATAACATCATAAAAATGAATTGCTTCTCCAAAAAGGACCACACTGGAGTGTGTATGTACTGACTTTGTATACAGTCTTCAAGGATGAATTATTGACATGTGGGAAGACTTGCTGCTTCTGAGAGTAGGACTTCAGAGAACTTGCATTACTGGACCTTGTCTTTTCCCGTTGAAATCAGTGGCTTTAAGATAATTAAAGCTGGGTTTATGGACTTACAAGACAGCTCACAGGTTGGTGCAGTCAAAGCACAGCCCCTACAAGTGGGATTCAGTTTGCCTAGGTCCACAAGACTGGTTGGCACAGTCTCAGATAAGTTTAACTCGATTGAAAAAAGATATGCAGTCCATGATACACCCACGGAGGCAGGATACAAGGCATATTATGCTAACAAACATTTAAGAGCTTCCTTTCAGAGCTATGTGAACATATCCAACAAGCACCATTAGGCTAATGGTGATGATGTCACTCTAAGTATTTTCCCACTATATCCTGAAAGGCAGAAGGTACTTAATTTACATCCAGAAAATGAAATCTCAAAGACTTATAATGCTGAATTTATTAATGTCCAGATTTGGCTTGAGTTTTTCGTGTGTGTTTGTTGTTGGGGTTTTTGTAAGCTTATTGACATCAGTGATGCACACTAGAAAAATTTGGAAATTCTTTATTGTGGCTGATTTTGAGTTCATTGAGCAGAAAATATCTGATCAGAAGATACATGGAAAATTTTTTTGTGTGTGTGGCTTTCTGTGTTTTCAGTGCTAACATAAATAAACTGTTTAACTGATTTTGTATAAACTTTCCAAAAAAAATCTCAAGCATGGAAAATTTCAGCCCAAAATGGAGTTTATTTCAGAAAATTACAAGCAACAGAAAAAAGAGGGTTAGAATGGAAATCTGAACTCCTCATTAACTAGAGTTAAGCGCCAACTTAAATGCCAGGAGTTTTTTTCTGTTAATATTTGGTTTAAAGTTACATACAGGTCTGGAAGAGCTTAGCTCTTTTTAACCCTTTTTTATTGCTGTCACTGACTTAGTTTTGTTTCAAAGTGATGGCGTGGGTTCAGGACTCAATACCTATCTTCACCACAGCAGGAGTCATATTTTTTAACTTATTCTTTCAGATCATCACTTGAGACTGTGTTCACACAGCCTTAAATTCCACCTAAATCCATCTCCCTAGCATTTACTATTGGCTGGCTCTAAATATTTAGTGGCACAAGCCAATGGAGATCATTAGGCTAAGGCGGGCCGTAGGCTGTCAGATTATGGCTTCTGGTTTCCATTACAGATCTGTGGCAGTGTGTGGAGAAGACAGGAGATCTACCTAACAGAGCAAAAAGGTATGCGTAAAACTCAGTTAAATACAATGCAGCCAAAACAAGGCATAGTCTGTTGTTTTTAATTCTTAACTGGGACAGACACCTCCACAGCTTCATCTCTGAAAATGACAGGAAGTAATGTTTTGAGCCCGTTATATTTTTCATCTGGAAACCTCAGCGCCTTTAGGGAAGTGAGGGGATGGATGGTCTTTGACTGCTTTTACTCTTCATCTAACTAAATATGGAGATTGCTGAGGTCTAATGGGTAGGACCTGCAGCTAACTCCTTAGCAAGCAGCTAACTCCATTCCTGGCTCTGCTGCAAATTCCCTATGTAACCTCTGGCAAACTTTCTCTTCCTCTGCTCCTTCCTTTGGAAAATTCTTCTGAATTCAGGGGGGCATTTTGTTGGGGGAATGCAGGATGAGGAGTCGCTTTACCAGATTTGGAGTCTCTTTTGCTTCTTGAAGGTTAGCCAATTCAGTTCTGAGACCGACAATGAATGCCTCCATTCCAGTTCTTAAGAGAATTCTTTCTTTTTCCAGTGATGTAAATTTTGTTTACATTTTATGCTTTCTACTTTTAAAAACCTCCCTGGTGTGTCTTTGTTCCCGATTTTTTTTAGTCCAAAAGATCTTTATTAGATATACAGAGAAGGGATCCAAGTATGTATTAAAAGCAATTATAAGAACTCTTAATTTTAAATGTGCCTATTGCAAATATTCAGAAAACATTCAAGTGGTCAGTGATATTGCACTGAGTGTGGGAGGATGCACTTCCCTTATTTTTAAGTTATGAAAATGATTACCTTTTCCATAACTGTGAGGAAGCAAAGGACAACTCAGGCACCTGGAAGAACAGGGCTACAACTCTGGTACTGCAGCTCTGAAATAGAAGTCCCTGACACTGAAAAGACGACCATTAAAAGAAGACTTCTGTCAAGCACTGACAGTCTGCAGAAACACGCATGCAAACTAAATGGCAAGGTGCCTACACATTAAGGCCGTAATCAGACAGCCAAAATCCCATGAGTGCCTATGCCTCGTTTTTCTTATCGGCTGTTTTCCAATGTTTCCATCTTTAGCTTGCCTCAGTCCTCTGAACTCAGAGGCCTTTGGAGGTGCTTGGCTTTCTCCACTGAGTAGGCATAGGGACTTAAGCGGGTTATAGACCATCTGAATGTGGTCCCTAGGGCCTAGTCAAGTTCTCACTAAATGACACCCAATTCTTCACTGTCATCACTGAAAGCTGAAGCGGACCATGGTCTGCCCATAGCAACAGTTATTATTAAGTAAAATTTACAAAACCATAAGCTACTGATTCCTGATAAGCTCAGATTCTTTAGATAGACAACTCCACCACTGGTTAAGCGTATTTCTAGGTTTCTGAAAGTGCTCTGAAAATTTCAGCCATTTCTTTACTAGCATACCTCTCTTCAAGGGGATCTAACTACACCGAAGCTTGAAAGTATTCTAGCAAGCTGCATTTTGCCGTTTCCATTCTTCAGTAACATGGACAAAAACACAATCTAATGAGCAAAACATTTATTTTGGTACAGGATTCTTCCTGCTGCTTAATGCTCTTTCCTTCTGCTTTTTTCTAGAGTACAAGGTTTTTCACATTGGCAGGATGTGTGTCGACATGAGCTGAATATGTATTTAATCATAAATTCGGTAGCAAGCACTAAGTTGTTGAACAACTATGCCTGCATGAAGACAAAATTATGTCAGCCCAGTAGGGGCTCATGATAAGGTAGTCACTGACCTTCTCGAGTAGACTGGGGCCTGCTTTCAAATAAATAGGATCCAACGTTTTCTGAAGAAGCAATACTTCTGATATGAACACTTAGTTTGTACAGACTCTACAGCTCAGACTACAGCCTTTCTTGTGAAGCAGATGCAAAAATCCCATAATTAAATTTTTTGATGTGTTTTTTTCCAAGTAATAGTAACTTCTTGAGCATGCTCGGTGCTGTCACAGCATGTCGTGACAGTTAAAGTAATCTGTATTAGGAAATGGAGTGGTAGTTCAGTACTGTGAGATTTGTTCTAATTATGGTGGACCTGGAATAAAAATAAAGATACAAGCTCAGTCTAACTATTTAATGCTTAGACACTTATATGGACAACAGCAGGTCCCTTCCTGATGCCAATACAAACTGTATGTTCCTTGTTGCCTGCAGGAAGCCTTCAGTCTAATGCTTGTTAGCAGGGAGCTTTTTTCAGCTGGGAGGAGTGCTATGTATGTGGCTGCTCTCAGAAATGCTCACAAATTCCAGCCAGTCCAATGTTGTTCTATGACTGACACTATGTAACATCTACATTTGAGATATTTACATACTTTGACCAGAAAAATCCCAACTGAATCCAACTCTTGATCTTCATGGAAGGGCCCCTCACAAAGGTACTTCATCCACTTCAAGGTCCACCTGGCCACACAGCTGCTTTGGTGCTGATATATGCAACCTGATATATTTAATCCACAGCAGATATTTCCTTCTGGTGATGAAAATAGCTCAGAGTGGCAGACAGTTTCGTTTCTTTCTCCTTTTCACCCTCTAGGAGATGCTGATGTTGTCTGTAAGCTTGGAGCTTCATCTTCCCATCAGTTAGTTGCCAGTCCTGCTTGTGCTTCAGCCTTGTGCAGATTGTGAGCCCTTGTGGTTCAGTCACTGAAAGGCAGAAAGGAAAGGGATGACCTTGCAGGAGCTCAACAATGAGGTGGGATTTGACAATGAAGCTCTATGGATAGTTTGAAGTTTGTAAGCTGGGGCTGGGCTCTGTGCTAGAGGTCGAGGAGCAGGGAATGGCGCATTGTTTCTTCTTTTTCTCCCTGCCATTCCTAGCCCTCCACTCCAAAGCTGTGCTGCTCTGAGAGGCTGAGAAGTTGAGTCTTTTGCAAATAGTGTTGTCCTTCTCCACCAATACACTTGAGTATTTCTTGGGAGGGTGGGAAGCTGGGGTGAAAGTGCTTTGACCGTCACAAACTTTTAGCAACACAGTTTTTGCTCATTCCTTCATTGCCCTCAATCTTTACCAGATGAGTGAATGTGCCCCAGGGCACAATTACAGGTGGTCTGCAGAGAAGGAACACAGTCAAACAGAAAGAATATTCACAAAAAGCAGCCAAATTCTTAGGCTTATTTAATGCTATCTCCCATTTCTTAAAGGGGACTAGATTTTTAAAAACTGTTAGATTTTTAATAATCTAGTCATTTAAAAATCCTGGTAGGTCTCTGCCTGCTTATGCAGGTGCTTAATTACTTGTTAAAATCTGGTTGTCAGAGCCGCCTTAGCTTGCAGAAGGACTTTTTACAAGGACTTGATGTGGTAGGACAAGAGGTAACAGCTTCAAACTGGAAGAGGGTAGATTTAGATTAGAAATGAGGAAGAAGTTCTTCACTATGAGGGTGGTGAGACACTGGAACAGACTGCTCAGGGAAGCTGTGCATGCTCCACCACTGGAGCCAGGTTGGATAGGGCTTTGAGCAACCTAGTATAGTGAGAGGTGTTCCTGCCCATGGCAGGGGAGTTGGAACTAGATGGTCTTTAAGATCTCTTCCAATCCAACCCGCTCTATGATTCTACATGACTCTTTCCACACAGCTTTTGGGGCAATTTTTACTGCACTGGAACCGTTACCAGCTATTGTTTTGCTGTTACCTGTGAGAGTCTATGCCTGCAGCTCATAACTGCTAGATAACCTTTCAGAAAGCAAAAGTAAAGATAACAAAAAATAACGATATATGGTTAAAACATGGCTACAATATTGCTGTTAATGTGGGTGACCAGATGCCTGAAACCAAAATGTAAGATGCCTGTTTTTCCTAGTAAGACTCTGAAGCTGATACTCCATCACTGTAGGAATGAAGCCAACTAATACGGCAAGTGAAATGTTGTGGTTCTGGGAATTTCTAGCAGGCTTATGGCTCACATGTGTACTTCATGTGAAAGCATGTCATGTGCTTGTCCTGGCTGATCTTGTATATAACTATTGAACAAAAGTATGTGGAAGAAAGCTTGCATGCAAATCTTTCTTCCATGTGTGCCAAATGGAGGTGTTTTCAGTCTGGGAGCTGTTAATTATTTGGGCTGGGCAAGGATGTACTTTCTGAAGAGGACTTTTGCTCTGAGGAATGGCAGGTTTTCCCACTCAGAAAAATTAATTTTGAGTATGTCTTTTGGTTCTAGAGTTTGCAGGGCAATTTGTAGTGTGTTGTATTGCTAATTGGAATAGGGCTGCTATCAGAAATCTAGGTGCCAACAAAGAAAGTTTTTTAAGGTGTATTGGAGTTTTGCTTGCATGTAACAGTTTGGTAGGGTAGAAAAAGGTAATAACAGGATTGTTAGCACAAGAAAACCAATTCAGCCTTTAATTGATGTACGCTTTTTCCAATTGTTGCAATATGCTTTCATTATTTGAAGTTTAGCGTGCCAGTCATGACAATTAGTATTTTACTGTTTACCTGTAAACTTGTTCTTTTCTCCATCATCAACATTCCTCTGAAGTGAGTCACTGAAAACTGCAAAGACACATTCAGACACTGCAATTTATTACTTACTTTGCCCTTAAAGAATCTCTGATCCTTGATGTGTTATAGATCGTATATAGAATTGCAAATGTAGTAATCAAGAGACTGCCAGAGTTTCTGCATCTGTGCAGCTTCAGATCATCAGTGTGGCCTGAACCCTTGAACTCTTTATAGTGAAAGCATGAATCCTGTCAGATGGAAACAAAGAGCTAAACTTGTGATGAGGTAGCTTATACTTCAAGACTTTTTGCTGCTCATGCAAAAATGGTCAAAAAAAGGTGAGAACAGGATACTTTCAAAATGGGAATCAAGCTTTTCCTTTGAGCTTCTGCAAAAGTCAGCAGGTATATGGAGTCTGGAACTATTGCTGGTCCATGATGAGTTAATTTTAGGCAGAGCAGGTGATGTTTTGAAACCCCACAAAACCATCTGTGCTTACAATGGCTTGAAAGGTTGACAGAAGTGTTGAGAAGCTGCTTTTATGGGAAGTTTGAGGAGGGAAGTCGGAAATAATGTATAGGGAAAAACATACCAGTGAACTTGATAGTTTGGTGACCTTCCTTAAACAATAAATAATCAATTCTAACAATTTCGAGCCATTAGCCTAGTTGAAAACCAAAAAGATTCTTCCCTGATCAGCTGAACACTGAGAAGATTCAGTTTCTTATGTTAAATACTTCCGTGACTGCAAACTTGCAAGATTTTCCTGTTTTTTGAAGTCAAGATATAAACATAATTAAAGAGTGACTCAGCTGTGCTGATCAGGGAGATAGGTCAAGATGATGTTTCTCTCAGCCAGCAGATGTGACAGTCTGTTTTTATATGGAGTCAGTTTTAAGAAGTCTTACTTGAGAAAACAGAAAGAATAACTGAAGAGAAGTTTAGTCCATGACATTTCCTTCCTTCTCCCCCTAAATTTGTACTATATAAATACTCCCTGAAATCATTGCTTGGAGTGACTTTGAATGGGTTCTCAACCTCTGATGAATTGCTTTCAGGTTTTCTTTCTGAGGAGTTTGCACAATTAAAGAAAAAAGATACTCCACGGGGATTCCCTAGGAAGATCTGTCTGTCATGTTACAGGATACGTTTCTTGTACTGTCGCAAGATGAAATGAGGGGCTCCCTTGACAAATACAAAAGTTATGTGACAGCCCATCTATTTTTAGATGATTTAAATGAATGAAGAGGGAAAAACATTTGTTTCCAAGACTGTAATTTTCCAGATGACACCATTTTATTGCACGGTGCCATACCATGAGAAAGAGCATTCTTGTGGCTTTTGAACTGGAAATCCTGTAGGAATGCTATTTCTGGCATTTATTTGCTGTGAAGCCAGGCACACATGGGGAACAGACAGACTGACCAGATACAGTTTGTGGTATTAAGGCATTCAGAAAAGTCCCCGCTGCACAGCCCTTTTCCAGTATACGTAGTGTTGAGTGAAGTTGAAAAATTATCAGTGAAGATCAAATCTGAAAGCTGTGATCTGATAAGACATCCAGACTTTGACACTATTAATGTATTCCTTCCTCTTTCAAAAACTCTATTTTGAAAATTCAGCTTTTCTATCTTCATACATTGATGATAAAAAAATAATTCTTGGTAATGAACAAGATTTTGATACAAAGTGGGAGTGAAGTTTGAATGCACACTTTAGTGAAAAACCAAATGCGGTCACTGTGGTTTAGCTGGGAAGTTAATTTTTTTATTTACCTGACTACTGTGTGTGAGCATGCAAAAAAAAAAGTGATTAAAGAGTGAACACAGAGTAGACAGCTTAGGTCCATTGTTTGGTAACCTAAAGTGGATAGTCTGTAGTGAATTCAGTATGGCTACCCATGCAAGAAGAGTTTTTGCGTATGTAAGTGCTTATGGGAGGTACTTTCCTGTGGCTTAAGAATTTGTATCTTCTGTATTCAGTTAAATAGAATAGGCTGGAAATTGTTTATAAAGAATTATTCTCTGAAATTTTTCTTGAATATAGTTATGTCTCTCCACAGCCTCTCTCATAGGAGCAGCTCTAAAATGATAGTCTGCCTCAAAAGAGCAAAAACTCTAATAAATATGGTGCATTCCTCTTTAAAAAGTGTATTTATTTAGTAAGTTTAGAAACCACTCTGAGGTTAGGTTACAGCTATTGGGATTAGAGGGCGTCTCGTGGGCAGTTCAGACATCAAGCTATAGGTCCATGGAGTGAAGCTGAGCTGTTTCTAGCCTCATGTCTGAATTATGAATTAGGTTCATTCTAATTCCAATGGGGTAAACCTCAGAGCAGTTTATATACTTATGGCTAAGTGCTTCTAAAATACAGGCTATTTATTTAAAACATACATGTAAAATGTAATATCTAAAAAAGATGTCTGGCCTAGTGATGCTGGAGCACAGCTAATAAGCCAAATAAAATCTGAATTCCAACTTCAGACCCCTAAGGAAGGGGATGGCACAGCTGGCTCTATGCCACATGCTGATATTCCCAGCTAGGCCAGATTCCCACTTGGCTGGCTCAGGGTGAACTGGAACAGCCACAAGACTAAATTAATTTGCCTCAGCCCAAGGCACTTGCCTCTTCCTTAGCCATGCCTGTCATGCCAAGGCTAGGAGAGTGTGATGCCCTCCCTTGGCCATTCAGGAAAGTTCCTTAGGCCAAGAATACTCTGCAGGGTTGGCTCCTCTCACTTTCTATCACTGGAGTAGTGCAAAGAACCAGGAATCTACTTTTTAGTCTGGTTGGATATTTGGGGAGTAGCATGGAGCTGGAGGGTTGGACAGAAAGTGCAGGATTTATTAATAGCATCAGCAACTAGTTCCATCTGGAGCCACCCTGGTCTCTGAGCTCATTCTAGCAGCAGTGCCAGCTGGTGAACCTCTCACCTTAATCATATGTCTTTGACCCCTGCTGCTAGCAGTCAGGTAGCTGTGCCAAGCTGCAGTCTGCAGCTGGCTTTTTCACAGGACACTTCTGACTGGCTGCTTTGTGGGGAAGAGCAGTCAGTGAGGGTTTCTGCAGGAGGCTAAGCCATCCCTTCCTCTATTCATTTTGCTTAGGCTACCAGAGAATGTAAAGTAGAGACAGCATCTGATGTTATTTTCCTGGGATGGGAATGGAACAGAAACTATGCACTATTTTAGGACAGCTGAGCTGGATCCATCACTATACAGAAAAATGAGTCAGTTTATACTCTGGTTCTCACTCCCGTCCTCGCCATCATCCTTTAATTCCATTTCAGGAAATAAATGGGACAAAATACCTCTCAAGTAATTATTTCTGCCTTGGCACTGAGTGAGATGTAGAGAAGTCTTCAGGAAACTACCATTCCCAGGTTTGGTCAGAAGGTGAAGATCTGTTGCAGATGCAAAAGAAGCGAATGTGTAGTGGACACAAAGGGCAGATTTTTGGAGGTACTGAAGAATTGCCATAGGGCTTAAGGAGTGCATAATTAATTCATGTGGGGATCCTGGGGCCAAAGATCAGTTCATACAAATTTGCAGGAATTGGCAAAACTAAATGTCACAAGCGAGCTAGTGGGAGTTAAAAACTGCACATGGACAAAACTTGCTGTTAGTGTTTTCTGTTTTCAAAGAAACTAAATCTTGCCATTTTGTGTGGCAGCAGAGTGCTTACTCATAGTTCTTGGAAGCCTGGGGCTGACCATGCAGTACTAAATACGCGTGAGTGTAATGAGAATATTGGAATAATCCCTCTCCCTCAGCTGCCTAAATCCGTTCAGAGACACTTGGGAGTCAATACTTCATCTGGCGTAACTGAATTTTGGGCTGAGCTCCACTCAACACAGGAACAAGAAGTGAAGTGCTTTCAGTGGACTGTTGGAATATAGGCAAACTTCCCACGTCATTGATAAGCATGAGGGTGACTCTGATAAAGGGTTTTGGAAAGTGAGATAAAAGCAATGAAAAATCTCAGTAGTGATTTCCACGTAGCTCTGCTTCTGTCTTTTGGTCCCCAATTCTATCGTCCCTCTCTGGACATTGTTAAATGTGTTTGTATGATTAACAGCCTTTCTCTGGGCTGTAGCATTCAACTAGGTGGGTAGTAACAGCAGGATCATACTAAAGTCTTTTATTCAGATGCACTCCAAGCACAGGAGAAAGATCACATCTAGAATTGCTTGACTTTTTGCATGCTCTCCACCAAGAGTATTTAGTCAGGTTAATGTGTCTTTTGCTTCACTTCATTTTGATAGGCTACTCATCTGTCCTCAGAGCTATCTGGATTAGCATCCAGGTTACTTTAGAAGAGGTAGAGTAGGTTCTTGAGGTATGATGGCACTACAGAACAGACATGATGGCTTGGTAAGGGTTCAGATGTTGTGCCTGCAATGTGTTAGAACCAGCTGCATGCCTGGAATGTTATTTTCTTTGCTGATGACCAATACGTATGGCCAGAGGAAAAATTCTCCAGGAAGGTGTCATGGGAGAATATGTATCAGTCAGTAAAAGCAGAATTACAGAGGAAAGAAAAAAAAAATAAAATCCTGCTGTAAGAGATTAAGTACCTATCAAGTGACAACAGCAGTTTATTTTCCTCAGGCAAACGTAATGGATATACTTAGACATAATCCTGCCCTCAAGTGTTTTAATTCTGATGGCACTACTTATTAAGGAGAGTCGCCAAAATGGAAAAGTGCACACTCTAATGGAAACAATGTCATAAAGTTGACAGCATTTCTACAAGGTAGGTTGACACCTAAATTAGCTAAGAAGGCTTGAAACAAGATATCAAAAAAAAATAAAAGGAAAAGGAAAGAGAAAGACTTGTTATGAGTCAGTGTTTTAAGTATTCAGTGAGTGTTTTGCAGTCTGTGTTTTCACAGCCAATTAAGATACAAAGAGTAAGAGGATTAGGTCTTGTTTGTTTTATTCTACCTTCCCAGTCTGTTGACTGGCTAATCAAGAAAGGTTCAGGCCCAGGTGGGATTTCATACACACTTGTAATTTCTCTTTGCCTCCATGTTTTACTTGAAAATGTGCTTTGTTAAACTCACAACTCATCCTGTACACCTGAAACAAAAAAGACAAGTGCAATGAGTTCAAGCTTCCATGTTTCTTGTTCTCTTGGTGTTGATATTGTGGACATTGCTTACCTATACAGAATAGAGTTCTAATAGACTTATTTATTTCATGCAGATCTGTATGGCAATATATGGAATGCCAATATGACCAGGCTTGCTTGTATATCTCCTTAATTTCATTTGTAAGGAGATTTTTTTTTTCTAATCAAATATTTGCAAACTATTAAAATCCCCCAGCAGGCTAATGAGGACTACATTGTGTTTCTATGTGATTCCTAGGATATTTTTTCAACCTAAAAAAACCCGAAGTCGTATAACTCCAGGAGAACCTGAGGGAAAAAAAATGTATGCTTTAAAGAGGCACGGTTCCTTTTGTGCTGTCTTCTTGCTCCTGGTGGAGAAAGTATTACTTTTGCACTAGCCCACACTATCAGCAGGTTACTTTGCAACCCCCCGTGCAGAACGTGGCATGTCATAAAGAAAGCTGCCTATGGGCAAACTGAATTTTTGGTTCATCATAAGTCGGTTAGTCTATGTTATATTTCAAGTCTATGGATTTAATAAAACAAGAGACATCAAAGCTGGAGACCATTCTGGAGAGTTCAGTTTAAGTTTCTGAAAAGTAATTTTCCTTCTCTACTTGTATGAGAGTTCCTTTACCTGTATTATATAGTGCAAGGAGTAGGATTTGATTCTCTGTCTTCAAGGAAGGAGGAGAATATGTAAGAACTACAGAAGGATATTCACATACATTAAAAAAAAAAAATCAGAAAAAAAGAGGCGTCTTCATGAGCATGTTGGTTGTAATGAATTTCTCTCATGACATTCAGACATTCAGAAACTTAAGATGACAGATAGACCAAGATGATATAGTTTTGGGGTGAGGAATCTAAAATAGAAACCACCTCTATGAGAAATAACAGAAAACCTCTCTGATATCTCTGTCAGCATGTCTAATGTTTTGAGACGGTCCGGAAGACATTTCATAAAACAAGCTTCCATGGCTCATTGCTTTAGGTTGATTACTCATGTTTTCCCTTTGTAGTAATGTTTTTCTAAATGCATTTCATTCAACGCAGTGTTTCTTTGGCAAAAAATGGCAGCTCATTGTTGAATAGCTATCATTTCTTTGATGATTTTATTACTTCAGTGCCCATTTGCATAGCAGAATCCTCTACAGAACTAACACAGCCAGTTCCTTGTGTCAGAATTTTCAGAAGCTTTAGAAGTGCACAGCTTTCAACAGCAGAAAGATGAGTGCTTCATCCCCAAAAAGTGTTTGAGGTTCAGAAAAGGTTCTTTACTTGTATAGTGGCAAGGCCAAGGAAAACTAAAAGACCTTGTAAAATGTTTTCACACACATGTGCAAAGACACCTTGGGACAGCTAAGAGCTGTCAACTTAGGGCACGTGTGTGGATTGGCAGAGAATGACTTAGCCGAGGTTTAAATCCAGTTTTTTATATCCCAGCTGACAGCCCCAATCAGTAGGCTATCATCTACACTGAAGTTATTTGATCAGTCTCTTGTGTGTCTCTCTCCTGTCTCATACCAATGTGGTCCTTGGTTTTCCTCCTTCCCAGGCAGTCTAATCTCTGACACACAGAGAGCGGATTTCCATGTTAGTATTTTTTCACAAAGAAGTTCTACCAAGCTTTAAAACAGAGTAATTTTAACCTGTTTCAGGCTTCCCTCCAGTCCTGACTATACAGTGGCTGGCTAGGCCTAACACTCCACTGGAGTTGCTTGTTCTGCTTTATTGACACTTAGATAGTTACAGTTTATTTTGGATGATTGCTGGTTGTGAGTCTATTGGAAGATCTTTCTGCCATCTCAGAGCAGTCCCACTTATTTAAATAAATAACTGTTTTTCTAGGCGAAACAAAGTTTTGACCTGTATTCCAGATGACCGTCAAATTACTGAAGCTAAACTTTGTAGAAAATTCCACTCCAAAATTTAAAAGTGATTTCATGATACAAGGTTTTTCTAAATTAACATGTTTCCATTAAGAATTCTGGTTTTATGGAATTAGCGTTTTTGACATTAAAATGTATGGTAAAAAGCGTAGACATTGACGTTAGTGTTTTTCTGCAGACTTACGTGAGGTGAATATCCTGAGCTGAGCAAAGAAGGAGTTGTTGTACTAAAGAACTTGATGTCCTGATTCTAAGTTTTTAAACCACCATTGCAGTGCTCCTTCTTAGCCAAATCGGTCCAACTATATTGATTATTGCTGGAACTGATTTGCCTCTGAAAGAAAAATACACTTATGATAGTACCCTAACTTGTTTTTGATACAGGAAATAAACTTCTGGATTTCAGGTGTTAATTAAAGTGAGGATTCTTCCAAAATATTGCTGTGCTTCCACTAAACTAAGTTACAAAATTTCTCTGGAAACAAGGGTAGGCCACTTCAGAAAACCCAGCCCCACATTTGTTGTCGTTTCTCACATGCATCTGAGATGGTTGGAACCTCAGCTCTTACCTCCTTATTTTAAGAACATCCTTGCCATTAGGAGCTCTTGGTTACCTGGCCATCTCTCATTCTACTGGGATGAGAGCTGACTGGGTGGTAATTAACTGGACATTTCCATTTATCTCATCATGCTGGATCAACATAGTAAAATGAAGACTACATGTTTAAAGCACTTGAAAGGCAGTAAAATTTAAAGTGGCATCTAATCAACCTGTGGAATTTGTTGCTGTGGGACATGCAGGCAAACAGTTTGAGAGGCAGGGTAGGATTAAGCACTTGAATAGAAAAAATACCTGCAGGTTAAAGTATTATGAGGTTTATCAGTTCTTTTGCTTCTGGGCATAAACTGCCATCTCAGCTTGTGAAAGAACTCATTTCTGCTCTTGCTTATTGCTCCGAGCCATTTGTGGGATGCTTTCACTGGGTGTGGGGCACCCGAGTAAGCTGGTGCCAGAGGGAGGACAGCAAACCGGAACGGTCAATAGACCTACTGTGAAGCAGGGGCTGCTGTGCTGGTTTTGATCCCCCAGCTTCTGAGGGATTCCACAGCCCATGTGGGAGGCAAGCAGCACAGCCAGTGGGCCGCCTTATATTAAATCTTGTTCACAGAAAATTGTCAAGGCTGGGAAGTGATTTATTGTCCAGCCACCGCATGGCCACTTTTCCATACAAAATAGAAGCCTTCCATTATGTATATGTGTCTTTGGAGACATGGATGTATTCAAAGGGATTAAATCTTCTCACCATTTTGTCTAAGATCACACTTATCCATACATTCTCTTTCTGTCTTTTTGGTAGAGAAAAGCTAGAAGAAGGTGGCTTTAACATTCCTTCCTTTTAAAAACTTCCCCGCAATGTCTCTTCGCAGACAGAGATTATACATATGCATGTTATGGCTAGAAGTAAATGCACGGGCATTAGCTACAGCAGCAGGTGTTTGGGGGATTGTTCACCTCTAGAATATTTGCACAACACCTTTTAAACAATTAGCTGCTTGCCCTCAAGGGCTGGGTTTATAAAATGGAACACTTTACAGCAAGGGTGGTTCTGACTGGAAATGGCACCAGTCAGAGGCACAAAATCTGAGGATTTTTGTCCTGAGACTTGAAGATTAAGATGAAAACTTTAAATGCCTGGTTGTGCCAAAGTGGAACTTTGGATTTAGACTACAGAACTATGTTTAGGCTGCAGGAGAGCAGAGAGACAGTACTGTTGGTAAAGAAGTTACATTAGAAAACAGGGTTAAGAGTAGCTCTCCTCAGGCAGAAACACGGTGTCTTCAGATAGTCTTGCAGGACTATCTAATGGTCTTATCTCACAGAGTTTAAAAAAAGGGAGAACATTCTGACTGCTTTGAATGATTAATGTAACCACAAGTGTTACTAAGAGGTCTAGCTGAACCCAAACAAAAGCACATGATGCTTTTCCTCCACTTGGCTTCAAGGAGCCAGTCGAGGTGTTGGATATGCTGATCTTGAAGACCAGGATAAAGGGTTGAGGAACCCAATTTAAATGCTGCTTTTCTTTCCAGACGTCTACAAATTTCTGTACTCACAGCTTTTTTCTTAAAGGGGGCAAGGTGTTGGAAGTGCCATAAAATACACTGTATCTCCCTACTTATCTAGGTGTCTCCACAGGGATGCTAGGTTCTTTTCACATGCGTTACTGGATTCTTGAGTGGAGGTAGCTGGACAAACACTAGCTATTCACATGACAATTACTACTCGGAAATTTAACCTATGGATCTACTGGCTTTACTAGTCCCTTGAGGGATCATCCCTTTAAGACTCTGTGTACTGAGATGAATTGAACAATGGAACAGAGCACTACTAGATTGCCAAAGGACAGTAATTCCCTTATGTTACAAGCTCTGTTTCCAAGTTACAGCAGCCAGGGCCTTGAGTGCACCAAAAGCCCTTAATTGCCCTGCCCAGCCTTACTCAGGGCTTCCACACAGGCAGCCCCTGTCCATCAGTTCACCAAGTACATTAAGCTCAGTCCTAGCTGCCCAGAGTGCCAGAGAGATGTTGTGGATGTGCTTGTCTCTTGCTGTCCTGAGTTGATGACTGTACTTCCAGGATAGACACCATGCCTGCGTTGTAGCCCTGTTTCTGATCCTGTCTCTGGTTTGAGCCACAATGTTGGTAGTCTTGTCTCAGGTTCTGTCTCCTATCTTGACTAGATGACTTGACTTCCAAGATGGACCCCAGACCATGTAGGTAGCCTTGTCTCCAACTCTGTTTCCAGCTCTGTCTCCAGATACTGTTGTGTTACACAGTAAATGTGGAATAATCCAAAGTACGTTTGCCATTGTGCTGTAGCTGTGAGGATATTACCTAAAACAAAGTCAGAGCGGAAGGGAGAGAGAATTGCAGCTGTGGTGATGTGCTTGTTAACGTACTGTAGACTAATTTACTTGTTGTGAACCACCCAATGGCATCCAGCTTCGTTGTGCCTATTTCTCTACCTCAGACTTGTAGCTAAACAATGTCCTTATTCTAGTTCCGTGCCAGAAGGGCAGCTTATAAACCCCTTTCACACAACGTACAACCTCCTTCTTCCTTCCTGTGAAACCTCCTGGGGCTTAACATGTGCAGGGGTGGTGGAAAAAGGGAGGGAGAAGAGGAGGAAGGGTGAGAGGAGTAAATATCCATTGCCAGCCATTCCCAATGGAGAAAAAGGCTGTGATAGTAAATGGTGCATTTTATGGCAGAAAGGAAATGCCTTCATCCCATGAGCTGTGGCTGCTTACGAGCACCCTGGCCAGTGTTCTGGCTACCTGAGGAGAAGGGGATAGGTCCCTGACTGTATTCGGCCAGATGAGAAGTCTGCAAGTTGGGAGGTGTTGTCCCTGGTGGATGTAAAATACTTACAGGTGCTTCCTGCTGCCTAGCTCCAGCTCCTACTCTATGTTGAGAGGCGGGAGAGCTGTAAGCAGATGGTGTAGTTGTGTCTGGAAGTTCTCAAGTGGCAGATCACCCCTTAGAGACTGTCACAGCAAGCATGGATCAGCACAGTGAGCTGAGTCCAGAGTTGTGGAAGATTGGGAATTATAACAGGCCATACTTTTCAGACTTGGAAAAAAGGGCCCAGGCGAGGAATGGCTGCAGGTTTTTGTTTGTGGGATTTCTTGCCATTGTCATTTCACGTTATCTGAAATGCACTTTGAGCCTTGTCTTTAAAGAAACTTTCTGACACTCATTTGGAGGTGTGCCCGAGGGATAGTCTAAAAGCTCGACAGGAAAGAGCTGTGTCATGATAGCTCTTATGAAGTCCAAAGAAAATGAGGCTTATACCAGGTCTAGTAAAGTTTGTAGCAGAGCTTTAACCCTTTTGCAAGGAAGAACACTTTCTCTCAGCCATCAGGACTTCTTTTTTTCCCAGTTTTTTTCTTAATTCTATTTATAGCCTGCTCTAGTTTAATTTTTCTTGGCCATCAGACAAGTAAGCAAGTCTTTTCTCTGCTGATCTTAAGGTGGAGTTTGTTTATACATATACAAGATCTGTAATTACATAGCAGTGTGATTCCCCACAAAACACCCCCTAGCCTCCACTCCTTAAATTCATATAGGACTTCTTTTCTGCAAGGCCAAACACACTTTTAGAGTTTGTAGACACAGCTATTTTGTGTATATATGATTTTCCCTCCCATCTCAACACTTCCCTCACAAAAAAGAAAAAGGAATGGAAAAAACAAAAGGAGACAGGGCAGCTGGGAAATCTTAGACTAAAGGGCAGATCACATTTCAAAACATTATAGTCTAAAAATAACAATTCTGATTTCCCCTTCTCTCTCTTTCTCTCTCCCTTCCCCTTCTTCTCAATATAATTCATTTTCTTTAAAGAAAATTCCCACTCTGGGAATATATGAACCATGTAACACTTCAGTGAGATTGATTTTATTTGCAAGATGCAGTTATGATTTGAAAAATTGGGAACTGGGTCAAGAGCAAGCCTGAGATTATTGTGACTCGTGCAACTTTATGTAATACTGCACGTACATGCACACACGTGAGTGTGTGGCAACAGGAGTAATAAGGCTAGAATTCATGCCCTTTTCAGTTTCTGTCAGGAATCAGATATTTTTATGGATTTCACATTAATTATTAAATATTTTGGCTTTGTGGACTGACTTCTTTCTCTCAAAGGATACTCCTACTGAAGTACGTGGATCTACACTTCTATGAAGATCAGGAGTTTTCAGTTGTGTGAATTAGACTGAAGAGTTTGGGTTGTTGGTTTGTTTGGGGGGTTTTATTTTTTCAACTTTCATTGGTGTTTTCAAAAGCAAAGAAGAATTTTGCACCTTTTTGAGTGCCACTCTGCTGCAGGTAAAGAATGTAACAGCTTGTGAGAGTGCAGCTAGAGCCAATAATAATTTGACTGACATGTCTTGGCACTGAAATGCCTATTAAAACTCACTCTGTCCTTTCAAGATGGAGATTTTAATGCTGGGCACTTGTTTGAGATGAAAATTCACTCTCTTTATAGATTCAAAGAGCCTACATCCAAGAAAGATTCTCAAAAGGATCTAATATTTCTATTGATGATAGAATAAATCCTTCACTGTCACAAAGTTTCCAAGCCATGAAAGTTTCCAAGCCCAGGACATACTGCAAACATGTTTCCATATGTAACACACCGTACTTTTCCATAGAGGATCCCAAAGATTCCTTGGAAAACCGCAGAGGACAGTCAGCTATGATAACCTAGTAACAGCTTTAGGAAAAAAATATATTTACTTTTAAGAATTTGTAGGAAATATAGAAATTCTCAGTAAGGGTTAACTGTGGATTCTAGGAATAACAAAGTTCACGATGGGAAAAAATGTCCTCAGATATTTGATGGGCATAATTCCTATGACAAATAAGCCAGCTCTATTCAGAAAAGTTTGACTATATATATGCTCTTGTTTCATAGAAAGACAACTTCTTTCATTTTATGTAAGATATGCGCGCTTTTAAAGCCAGTTCCAAAGTAAAATCACTGATATTTTTTCCATGAATTTGAGAGAGTTCCAGTAGGTGGGAGGTTAGCTCTCCTACCTACACTGCCAGTAACCAGAAGAGGTTTTCTAAAGAGCTGTTTATTACATGGTATGGTAGAACAAAATTTTTCAATACAACCCCCTGTCTTCTGCAGCTTGCAGTGCTAGCACAGGTTTGTGGTGCCTGCTGGAATCTGCCTGGATTTTAAGGCAGAATTTTAAATATGCTATCTGTTTGTTTCCCTCTTTACACACAATGCAGTAAAAGCTTGCATTAGCATTTAGAAATTTCTGCGTGTGTGAGAGACCGTGGCATTTGCTTGACACAGGCTCCTGTGTTGACTTTAGGCAGAATTAAAGATACTTTGTCACAGGAGGTACTGTACCTGTGAAGGCAAATGTCCATGTGTAGGCACGGGCATTATAAAGAGGTTGATAGCCCAAGTGTTCTTACTGCTTTCATTATCTACTCTGTGGCTATAGCTTTTTAGTTGTAATTGAACATCAACATCATCTTCATGGTGAATCTTAAGGTTTCTACAAGTGCTTTCCAATCCGTTATCAGCAAGAATGAATAAATCCATTTAATCTTAGTATCTACACCACCAGTGCTCTTTTTTACAGCATCCAGAGACATGTAGAAATTTGAAGTGATTATCTTGCCTTCCTGGATCATTCTCTGCTACACATCTCTTGAAATGAAGATAAAACGGTGCTATGGTGAACAGTCAGATCCTTGTATATGGCCAGAAAATTGGCACCTCACAGTTGTGCAACAGCTTTTATTCCTTTCCTTGCTGAGAAGCCAAATAAAATTATTTGGAAGAGTCCAGTTTTAGGAACTGAGCTGAACTGGCTGAGTTAGCTGTGTCCCTGGACTCCTTGTGTAGACAAGGTGACAGGATTCTCCTGAGGCTGATGCAGCCTCCTCCAGCTCCTGCAGAACTACCTCCAGCAGCACTTGTAGGAGGTCCCCAGGGGAACTGGGTGCCTGGAGTCAGGTAGTACAATGGCTGCTACTGGTATCAAAATTCCATGTATGTGAGGGCTTCTAATCAATCCTCTGCGGAGCCTACTGAGGACTTTGCTTCTCACAATGGGAGATGCTGTTGGAGTGGCTGTAACTCTGAATCATAAATAGTCAGGCATGAAAGACCACAGGGACAAACCTCTTTGAAGAGGGAACCGGGATTTGCTACAGTCCCTCGATTTGTGAAAAAAACACATTTATGGAGCAGAGAAGAGCAATTGTTCTCCCACAGCAGCCCACGGGAGCAGCAGTAACTAAATACAAGCTACCCCACTGCTCTGCAGTTTGCAGTGCCGTAGAATATCTGCATAAAGAACAATGAAACAGTCTTTGTGATGTCCATGAATTTGACTAATATTTCATTGTAGTTTTAGTTCTAGTTGCACTCTATCACTTCTGTGTGTTTGTGCCATGAGCGAAAAATAATTTTTTCTTAAAACAACAAAAATAATTTCTGAAACTCGTTGCTCCTAAACAAGCCTCCCCAGAGGAAAGTATTAGCTTAATTTTCCTTTCCAACATACAATTTAACAAAGATTTACAAACAAGTATGTATACTGTATACTGCACAGATTTATCTGGATTAGAAATCTTGCTTGTTAGTCGTGTAGTTTTAAAAATACTTCTTTAAATGAGCAGAAAGTACATTTACATAAGGGAAGAAGGTAAATGTAATATAATGAATGTTAGTCTAAATTAGGAAAAAAAGTTTTAAGGTGCCGCAGAAATACAAAGCTTATTATTTTTTTCGAAGAAGTCAGTCCAAATATAGCTCTTAAAACAACAGAGCCTCAGGTGGCTTTGTCCTCTTGGAGGTCTGTGGAGTCTCAGATGTTCCAGCTCAGTTAACCCCACACTGTGATTATAAATGTGCTACTGATACTCCTTCAACAGTTTCACAGGGTAGATGAGAATATATCCTGATGTATGTTTCAGGAAAGGTGCTAGAAACCTATTAGCAGAACTGCATTTCCATTGCATGACCACCTTTCTCCATTGGTGATTTTCCATAATTGTGCTGGGAACTGTCTGAGGTTTGATCAGTGTGAATGAGGACAGAACTTGGGCTTCATCATGCATGAACCTCCAGTTACCTCTTATTTATCTTTACAACAAAGTTAGTAGAAGTCGTGTGAGTCTGAAGCCAGCAACACTCTTGGAACAACATCTCCCTTGCTTCAAATATGGAAAGGTGAGCTCATCCAGGTGTGCCTGGCTGCAGTATCGAAGACTGGTCACACAGCTCCATTTACAGTCAGGATCAAATCGGTATTGTTGATAATGCCTACAGCATAATATATCCTATCCAAAGCTAGACAAAAGAAAATGAGTCTCTAGAAGTGCCACTTTCTCTTCACTATTAATCACAGAATCGTTATGGTTGGAAAGGACCTCCAGGGTCATCAAGTCCAACCTTTCTCCTAGCATCTCTCTAACCACAGCACCATATCTTCAAGCACTGCATCTATTTGTTCGTTAAACACCTCCAGGGATGGTGACTCCACCACCTCCCTGGGCAGTCTATTCCAGTGCCTAACTACCCTCTCAGTGAAGAATTTCTTCCTAATATCTAATCTAATCTAAACCTCTAATATCTAGTCTAATCTAAACCTCCCTCAAGGGATCTTGAAGTGACTCATTTGGCTATAGAATTAAATCTACTGTGTAAAGATTGAAAGTGAGAGGAGATGAGCCCCACCTAAACTCTGCTGCCATTGATAGGCACAGTGAATGTGAATTACAAAATTCAGCTTCTATGTTTCTCCCTAATATAGAGCATATGCTAGCACAAATAGTTGATAGCATTCATGTGACAGCTGATGTTGATGTTTGACTTCTTCCATTAAATGTAGATGATGACTCATCTACAATTTGTTTTTCGATTGTCTAGATTATGTGTACTTAAAGTTCTTTGGTGATTTTACTTCTGCATTTCATCTGTGACAAGGAAAAGGACAGGCATGTTGAGCATATGAAGATCCAAAAAGGAAACCTGAAGGTTTCCTAGGCTCTCTCAAACACAGAGTCAGATGCCCTAGGAAACCAGGTGACACAGATATATGAACTCTTCTTTGGTGTCAGGGATCTGTTTTTCTAAGGCAGCAGTAAGAATATGCAGGTGGCATTTCTAGCACCACCACTTCCATAGAAGCAGCTACGGAGTGAGTCTGTTGGGATCACTCTGCCTTCCTGAGAAGAGAGAGGGAAAGAGCATGTATGCTTTCTAATAGAATCAGGTGATGGAGGAAGACTTCCTCAAGAAAACCCAATTTTAGGATCAGAAATCCTTAATGAAACTCACCGAATGACAGCCAGCATGCAAACCTTTATTTTTGCTCAAACACCTGTTGGTTATTCAGACATGAACTATATCCTGGGTGCTGAGTTCTCCCCAGTGTTATTTCTGTGGTTTCAAAAATGTCCCCTTTCCTGCAGCAGTGTGTGCTAGAGACTGGAGCACATCTCTCTACTGTCTCTCCAGAGACGTACCTCTCTTTAGGAAAAAAAAAAAAAGAGAGAAGAAAAACACTGAACCTTCTTTCTTCCACACTAAAAGACCTTTGTCCCAAACCACACATGTAGATTTTAAACAGAAAATAATATGAAAGCACAGTGCTTCCTTTATAGCAGACCTTATGTGCCTTATGCAGCTTTCTGAGTTCCTGTGTCCATGGATTTATGATGTGCTCTACACTTTCCACATTCTCAGTGTTGTTTTCCCACATTTGAAGGAGAAATGATCAAGAGATTTGTGCTGGAGTGAAATTTATTCTGTCTTAAGCTGTGTAAAGGTTCCAAATTCACCACAGCATGGAAAACAGAAATGCTGTAAGCATCTTGGGCCCTTCCCAGATATGCAGACACCATGCCTTCTGTAGAAATGAACATTACATTCTTGTAATTACTGTTCTTGTCAGAACTGCTTTTGCCTCTAATAGATCAGGTAAATATGAAATAAGCTTATGTTATAATGCCCAGGGGGTCATTTCTGCATGGGAAAATAGCCCCCAACCCAATGAAAAGCTGCACTGCTCTGCAGAGGTGGGAGCTTGAGTGGCCATTCTGGTTATTTAGAGTGAATTGCAGGGGTGAACCATCAGCACTGCAAGGGGATCCTTTGTTTGAGGTGGGAAGCTGTAATTTAATACTTTTTAAAATGCTTTAAAAAACATCTTAGGACTGTGGTAAGTAGGGTCACATTGTCCAGTTGCCTCTGTGTGTGCTAGGAAATTCTGAGTGACCATCAAGGCTCAGGTGCTGAAGCCATGGTTCTGCTATGTTGATAGCCTATTAAGGCCCCCGCTTCCACAGCAATTCCTAATAGCAGCGCTGTCAGACTTGCTTCCATGCTGCTTAGCAAGGAACCACCTCACTACATCCTCAGATACGTCGAGTATTCCTTGGAAATGTTGGTCATTACAGCTGTAGTCCTGTCTTCTCTATTGAGGAATACTCGAATTTTGCTGAAATTCCTCAGTGGTTTGCCAACTGCCTTTTCCATGGAACAAACAAACAAGAAAAAGCACAAGTGAAAGTAAGGAATGAATTTCTTCTTACTCCAAGATTAACAAAATAGAAACGGAGAAATAAAATAAAACCACACTTACAATTATCCTTTCCTTATATCTCCTATTAAACAGCTAACCAGCTCCCAAGACAATTATGTAGAGGGAATCAATCCATACTCAAGATTCCTGGGCATTACTTAAATAGAAAGGAATGGAGACTCGATGAGGAACTTCTCCTTATACATCTGTTTGGTTCTTGAGCAAGTAATTCCAGCTTGAAAAGCCTTTTGTAATTCATAACTTAATTAGGATGAAAATTTTTAACAGTGCTATTAAAAGATTACTGATCTCCCCTGCCTAATTTTAGAAATATCGATGTCTTTTTGGCATGGCTAGGTAGATCTATTTTCTGATCAGAGAATAAACATAACTTGTTAATGACTGTGCTAGTGCTTAACAGGCAACAGGTCTATTTATAGTAATGAAGGAAATCTTCCTGCCTGGAATTGTTGAACATGCACTGATGTTCAAACATTTGTATATTGCCAGTGTACACAAAAGCCTATAGTTTAAAGAAACATATAAACAGATAACCATACTTCATTCTCTGTTCTGTGTTTGCATAATATGTGTAATTCGTTATTATCTCTCAAATCCGGCCAGAACATGACAGTAATCAATCAAATCGGAGGTGAGAACTGGTCTGGGGAATAAACATGCCTTACTTTGGCTTGGAGGGATATTGTGATTTGCAGCCCCGTATTTTCCCCCATTCTGTTTCATTCTTCTTCCTTTTTGTTATTCTGCGGGTTTTTTCTGACTACGATTACTGGCAGCTGCAGAGAAGAGCACTCCGTTGAATATAATCTAGCCAGATTCTAGGCAAATACTCTGTGGCTACATACTACACGGTCAAAGATGAAGCTCCCTTCATCCACCCATCAGCAGAACTATGCAGGAGAGAATAATTGCCTGAGCGTAGTGGAGTCTGGTGATAGCACATATTCTATTTTTTAATATTGTTCTTATTCTAACACATACTAAAACTGTGGAGATCCTGAAGAAACTTTTAGCCCAAATATGGTTTTATGTTCTCAGCTGGTGATCATGTTAACTGGTAAACATTTCTTACTGTGTCTCTCTGCACCATAAAGTTTCCCTAAAACAAAAACAAAGTCTGAAAACCAGGCCATCACAGAGTGTTAACCGAAGGCCTCTACAGACCACTTATATTCCACTTAAGTATTGGGCTTCCAGTTTTTACCTTAATAGAACAACTCGCATTGTCAAAGGAAAGAGCATCACTCTTGGGAACCTTCAGTTGCTTTGATCCTTGCTAACTAAGGAGCTGCGCCAGGCTGTGCTTGAATTGTCAGTCAACACAGGCTCTGCTCTACTGCTCTCAGACTGGGCAGTAGTATGTTTCTCTCTCCTGATCTCTTGCTTTCAAGGCCAGCAGAAGCTGCGGAAACAGCACATTTGGCTCTCTCCGGAAGGATGTTGGTGCTTTGTTTGGTTTGAATCTCTCACCTCACCCTCTAGCCAATGAACAATCATCATGGGCAGCCTCTGAAGGGAATTTTTCTCGAGGTCTTCTTGAAGGAAAGATGATGCCAGTGATCTGGGAAGGGGGGATAGTCATGCCTCAGAAACCAACATGGCTATACCACACCCACCCACAAAAACAATAATAATATGAATGGTAAAATTAGGGTTGGAAATAAGTAGTGCAATGCTATGACCGCAAGTAGAGCACAAAAGAGAGCCAGAGAAACTGGCATGGTAACAAAACATGCTGGGATCAGTGCAGAAGGAAAAGAGACCTTGGAACAAGTCAGGAAGGTAAGATCAACTGGGAAAAACTCTGCTGCATTATCAGTTATTCTAGCACCTTGCAGTAGATGGCACTGTGGAATTCCCATGGGCCACTATGGTTTATGAGACTGAAGCAGAACTAAGCCAAAGTCTTTCTTTTCCTCTTCAAGGGATGTGATCAAGGACATTAGAAGCAAAAATTAACCTAATGAATAGAAAATGGATACTTAAAACAAAACAAAAAACCCACACAAACTCAGAAAACATTAAAGGGAAGTAGCCTTAAAAGCAGAAACTGAATTGGAAGCAGGTCTTTATGTCTATCATAGCCACTACAGACACTACGTGGGCCTCAGCAATCTGTATACGGAACAGAAAACTCATGTGTTGTAATTCAGATCAAAAAATAAATAGTAGATTCAGAAAGCAGCATAAAAAAGAAAAATCCTTTCTTTATTTTCTAGTGATTTTTTGGACTGGCAGAGGCAGGCAAAGATGGCCAAAACTACTCCATAATGGGTTTCTAACTGGACCACAATGTTGCAGTCTCAGGCCTGTGGGGTTCTGGAGCCCAAGGAAGCATTATCTGCAAGATGGTAGGGTTTGCCAAAGCCTGGTATGAAAAGTACAGTTTAGATAGCTAAGACAGAGCTGGCAGCACTTCCTGTTAGCGTACGACCCCAATTTTAGTGGACTTTGATTGTGTTGAATTGCAATAATTTCAACTGACATCTTCCACATCACAGGTCCGGCTCAGTGCCCATGATTATTCCTGAGTTTTGTTGTATCCACAGTGACTAGTAGACACAGAGAGTAAGGAAGCTGTGTGAGGCTGGCTTTTTCTTAACACCCAAAGCCCTATCGAGTCCCTCATTTTGCTATGGCATTGCAATAATTCCTCCTATAAATGTTATACAAAGGATATATATGAGTGCTATAATTGTGCATACAAATCAAGGACATGTAATTGACCTGGCATTTTCAAAAACTATGTTGCAATGAAGAATTTTAATTCGCTCCGTGTAATCAAGCTTGTTTTAAAGGCCTATACAACTGATTTCCTGCAATGCCCACAAGAATCTTTTCTGCAGCTTGATTTTTTGACTGCTGTGATTTCTTCCTTACCCACGTTTATGAAAATAAAACATCACCTTAAAAAAAGGTAATTTTATTTTTTTTCTAACTAGTTTCACATCAGAGTTGATAAATTTGCTAGTGGAGCACATAATCCTTACTGCAAGGAACTTGGCATGTCAGAGCAGACATGACGCTTTTATGTACAGATGCATGTGTACAGGATTCCACTTCTGACAAAATGGGCGAGTTTTATGAGAAAGGTACAGGCCTTTTTTTATCAGTCTTACAATAAAATAATTAATATTGTAGTAGGGCCTTTCAGAGTTACTGTTTTCAAAAGTGTATGGTTGATCAAGTGTACTCCAGCTCCTGCTATTTTGTTTGTAGTAGCAAAGGTAAAGGAGGAACAACAGGTCCCAAGATTTTTGGCTGGATCAATGGAGCCCTGGGTGCCCTGGCTGAATAACAAAAAAAAAATGCAGGGAAGAAAACTCAGTGACCCTTCGCAAAACTCATCTTCTACTTGAGCAAGTGCACTTGGAAAAGGATGAACAGACTGATCATCATTGCTTTTTAAGGAAACCATCATCTGTCTGTCTGAAATCTCTCTCCATGTTGTAATAGCTATTAACAGCATCTCTTACTGTAAACAGTATTTTTCCATCTTTATTTCTTGTTCATATATTTTGTATATATAGAAGTTCTGGTGTATAATTAGGTCTAGTGAATCCTGACATACTCAACCATTTTTTTTGTACTGGTTATGTGACCAGGCAATTGATGAAGAAATAGAAAGATTTCTTTCTCCCTATTCATTTTTTTTTCAAGGAATGTATACCACAGGACGAAGGGTAACTCCTTTGGCAAGTTTGCCTGTGCTTTCTGAATATTTATTTAGTATCACTGTTTAGTACTGAATTTTATGATTAATCTTCAGTGACAGTAACTTCAAGAAAAAATTACACAGCTTCAAAAAGCATGTGGGCAAATTCATGACAGAAAAATCTACTAAGACTATTAAATACAAAACCAGAAAGTCCCTAAACTGCAAATTGCTGGAAGTTGGAAGAGTGTTCCAAGGAAGTATCACTGTATCTTTTGCTTATAATTTTCCCTGGGCATCTGCTTTTGGCCGGCATTGGAGACAGGGTACTGAGCCAGATGGGTCTTTGGTCTGACTCAGTACTGTTACAATTTTACAGAAGTGTCATGAGAGAGACGTGACAGATGCAAGGATGCAGGTGAAGAAGTGCTTTTTTGGTTATAGATAATGCACCTATTTTTGCCTTTTCTTTCTTTTATTTTTATTTTTTTTTGTTCTTCTTTTTTTTTGTTTCCCCACAAGTAATTAATATGCTATGGTTTGCTGTGAGAAGCCATTTAGCTTCAATCATTTTTTTGCCAGGGCTGGCCTTTGTAAATTCAACCTAACTGCAGATGTTGTGGGCAAAGAGAAATCTCTCTATCCCTGGAGGAATTAAAGCTCTCAGTGAGAATTCACTGGTCTGATCCTTTGTGTAACCACAGTGTTGTTGCTGAGCTCCTCCTCTCTATTAGCCTCCCGTGCAGTCTAGGGTTTAACTTGGCAGAACTCAAGGTTTTCAGAGAAATTGGTTCAGGTCTTTAACCATCACGTTTACCAGCCCACATGCAAAATCCCTAAATATCAAAAGTCACGGATACTTTGAAAGCACATGAAAATCCATGACTCACATGACAGCTGTGACAAAAATCCAGTCTTTCTTATTGCCCTTTTGTTTATGGTCTTTCAGCCAATTTCCAGTCTGACAGTAGAGAAGATCAAGTCAATTTTCAAATAAAGGACTAAAGTTCAAAAGCAATACTTTGAAATATTTGCTAAAACACAGATACAGTTTTTACTGTATTTGCTTCATCTGTAGCTCTTTTAAAATACATAATAATAATAATTTAAAAGATTGTTGCCTGAAAATACTTTATTTTTTTATTTATTGTATTTGTTTGCGGTTTTAAGGGTTCTTTTTGCATGCCTGGGTACTCAGGCATTTATACATATATATTTTAACACTCTTTCTTTTAAATATATCAATATGAATGTCAGCCACTGTTAAAAGGGCTTCAATCACTGTCTTCAGTTGTGTGATGGTGGATTAAAAGAAAATTGCAAGGGCTGTCAACATCTGTAAAAAGCTTGAGAATATGTCAGCTCATTAACAAATTCAACAATCACAGGATTTGAGATCTCACTCAGTTATTGAATGGTCACTTCAATTTGGCAAAAATCTGTGCAGCCAAAACAGGTATCTCTGCTGTCCTCCCCTCCATCGCACCCTTGGCTAACGCTTTTTTTCTGCCTCTCCTCTGCTGGCACTAGCGCTACCTTTCAGCCTGGCCCTTCTGCCACATGGCTGCATAAACTCAAAGATGAATGTGGGTAGAATTATTCCTCTGGCACAGCACAAAGCAGCATCTAATTAAAGTGGGCATGTAACCATGGCCCCAGTCCTTGGCTCTTCCATCAAGTGCCGTGTGCTGAACGGCTTATCTGGGTTGTTTCTGTTTCAGATGAGGAAGGTTATACAGAGGAGGAGGCAGACCTTAAAATATAAATGGGAACCAGGCTCAAAGTACCTGCCTTAAATTGAGGTTAAGCTGAAGACTCTAGTTGCCCCCACAGACAGCAGGTAGCTGCAGAGTACGTGCAGCACAAGCACGCTGAGTTTCTGTTACTAATCCCATTATCAAAACAAGCAATTTGCTGATATCTGCAGCCAATTAAGCACTTAAATGGCTGCCAAGGAGCATTGTTTGGGCAATAATCTGAGCCTGACAAGGCCAGTTGCAGCTGTTATCTGGAAACGGGGTGAGGGCAGAAAGTGAAGGCCTCCTAGTACATGCTGTACTGGGAGGTTATAGCTGTGGGCCATCGCCTTCTCCTTCTCTTCTCCATGACTTCTGCTAACGGTTCATAAACGCTCACCAGGTAAGAGAAAGAAGTGGTGGCGTCTCACCAAGTTTATCAGCCACAGGAAAGCAAAGACTGTGAGGAAGAGGATGCCCATCCAGACATCAGTGCCAAGTCAGGACCCAGCAGGAGAAGAGCAGAACTGCTGCCACTGTTGACTCCTTGAAGCAAACAGAAGTGCAATCTTTCACAAAGGATGAAACACTGCTCCTGGTGGTAATTCTGAATCTTTTAACCTGTGTCATCTCCAGCTTTGTCTAACAGCTTTTGTTTTAACTCCTCACCTGGAAGCAGTGACACAACATCTTACCCAGTAGCAATGGTTAGATGTAGTGGGCATTCAAATGCAGCCCAAAGCATTGTAGAAATCTCCCTAAGCTCACACAAACACATACATGAAAAAAATTACAAGACGGGTAGTCAAATGAAAGCCTACATGCTCATGTGAAATAGATCTGCTGGGTGGGAGGAGGAATCATTCAAGCTCACAGAGGACTAAATTACTCTGTTGAGCTCAGTATTAACAATAATAGCAATAGTCATGATCATTCCCTGCCTCTGAATGTGGGCCAGTTAATAGTATCTCACAAGCAGAGACATAAAAGGCAGCTATGATCTTGGAGACATGAACACGGTCTACAAAAGCTTTCAGCAAGACAAGTGACAGAATCCATCTGGGTGAATGGATTGATTAAAATGTGATAGTCTAGAAAGTACAAAAAAACTTAAAAGGGAAAGCAAGACAAGGCACAGACAAGCCAGGAGCCATACTTCTTACTCCTGACTCACCTACTGGCCTCTAAGTGCTGAGGATGCTTTTGTGAGCATTTGCAGTTATCTTCTAGTTACAGGCTGTGATTGTATTTCCCGACTGTTAATTGGCAACCTTCTTCCGTTCGTCCTCTCTGCTTAAATAACACTATTGATTTAATACTTTTTTCCTTTATCTTTCCTAATTACTTCAAAGTATAGATATTACCAGTTCAGTCTATTCTCTAGCTAGCTTGCTTCTACACCTCTAATAGCTGCTATGTGATGTCTTTGAGGAACAGGGGATGTGTATGTTTTCTTGTCATTTCTATAGATTCCAACTTTACCATTTGCTTGTAATATTCTCATTAAAGAGCGGTTTGAAGTGTCATTTTGGACATTTCACCTCCAATAGTCATGTTTCTTAACTTCTAGGTTTGGAATTTATTTGCTTTCTTTTTTGGATTGCTGTAGTTTTCTTCCTCTTATGACTTCCCCCCCCCCCCACACCAATTTTATGTCTTGGTGAAATGTTCTTATCTGCAAGAGAAAGGAAGGCAGAATGCAATTTTCTTATTTCCATTACAATGTATTTTAGAATCACATCTTTGAGCAATCCCTCCTGAAGACCTGTTGGCTGGTTTCTGGTTTTGACTTCTTTTTTGGAGAAATTGTAACCTGTTGGGCCTTAATTATAATGACTCCAGATTCTCCAGCTGCCTTGGATTTTACTATTTCCTCTTGCTATATTTCTTCCACTACTCCACCTCTTCTTTGCCTCCAACTCTTCTGCTCTTCTTCTGATGAACTGAATTAAAACTTTCACTAGCAGAAATTATGGTGTGCAGCTGTGCACACCATTTGCTGATTCCAGATTCCTTCCCTCTGTTTATGCTTTCCACACAGATTGTTGCTGCCACTGGAAAAACAAATTAAATAAAACTGGCACCCGGCTTTCTGGTGAGACTAGCAGTAAACAAGCTGGGGAATGTTGGAGCTGTGTGACAGCCTTAAGAAAATGAAATTAAATTAAAAGTCCAGCTGCAATGAACCATTTAGCACAAATGCCTAGAAAGTATCATGAAGGTGAGGCATCCCAAAGGGGGATGACTGCGGCTTGATTTTTATTGAGCCTAATAAGCTTTGGTGTCTTTCTCCAGGTTAAAGAGCTAACAGGTTGACTGGGAAGTATAATTTTTTTTTTTTCTAAAAGGCCAGGATTTCTTGTAAAGGATTTATTTCCATTCTCCTATTCTCAGCGAACTGTTTTGTTTGCTTATTAGTTAATAAGTATGGAGAATAAGGGGAAACATTCCCTACTCGGTGTTAAGATACACATATGGGTCTGCTGAGGTATTTTAAGTTTGGAATCTATCGGGCAAAATGTTGGGTATCTTCCAACGTGTGTCACCAGCTGCATGTGAATGTGCATCCCTGAAATGCTAGCATTTGGCAGCCATCAAGATCTGCAAATATTAAAGTATTCATTCTTGGATCTACCTATATGTTTATAACTTGCCTCCCCCAACTGTGTGTGAGAGTCCAAAACCAAAGAATCCCCAAATACCCTTTATATGCTCTCTGGCGCTCACTCCCACACACACTCGTACGTGCATGTGCATGTATGCATAGTTATTAGTCAAAAATACATGCAGACATACACAAAAAACAAGGCAGAAAGGAAAGCTGCTCCTGAAGGGACATCATTTGCAAGATATAGCATTTGCAGCTTTGTTTTCATTCTTATAGCACATATTTCACTTTTCTTCCTGCTTTTATAAGGTATTCTTTGCCTAATATGAAGTTAGTAGAAACTTGTGGACAGCAATAGGGTGGATTAAGTGCACCCAGAAATTGGTCTGAGAGAGATTCTATGGGGCAGAAAGGAAGTTGCAAACTAGAGAAGGGGCTTTTAAAGGGAAAAAAAAACCCAAAACCAAAATACAACCAAAAAGCTTTTATAGCTTTTTGGATTCTTATTCTAAATGAACTTGCAAACCTCTTCTCCTGTGACTCCAGCCAAGTGATTTCAGCCATTGCAAGTGATGATTGCTGCACATACCTCTGTCACACAGGCAGCAGGCATCGCAGAAGAAATGTGGGATTTAACAGGTGGCCGGGGGGAAGGGTGGAAAAAAAGCAGAAAATGACCCCCTAGATTTGAAAGGCGTGATGTTTCTTGCCTTGACCCCCTTGCCCCCACTGCACTTCCTTCTCTCCCTCCTACACACGCATTAATAAAGCGAACAAGGATTTCAAGCTATGCAGTTCTTGGAAATGGGTTGGAGAGCCGGCGACACTGCAACTGATGTGTGATTCTCCTTTTAGGAACGAGTCCCATGCGCTGTGTAGAGGGCTGGGGTGCAAAAGCCTCGCTGCCAGCCAGGGCAGAGGCAAAGCATCTGCAGGCTTTGGTTAAAGTTCCCTCAGCGCTGGGAAAAACAGTGTTTCTGAAAGGAAAATGGGTTTATATAAGTAAGATATAACGTAACTTTGTTTTTTACAAAAGCTCCTATTCAGCGTGGCACGAAGCTGGGAGGCTCTGAGCAGGGCAGGACACTTCACAGTCAGATTGAAGACGGTAAACACATACATGAGATAAAAGTTTGAGATTCTTTGGAGGGAAAGCTGGTCAGAATTCAAGCTTTTGATGTGGACACAAGCCTCGTCTCCTGCTTTGCTTCTGCAGCCAGTGCCTCCAATTTCCAGTAAAGTCAGACTAGAGATGCAGTCTCTTCTCTCACCTTTTCAGCCCCCGCTGCCACCACCACCTCAAATGGGTGGCTGGTGCATTGGAGGTCCTGCTTTCATCTGACTCATTCTCCTTTTCTGTCACAGTGACCTCCAGTGGTTCTCTTCATTTATGTCCTGCACGCTGTGTCCTAAAGAAATCGGGCTCTTTTTTTCTTTTTTCTTTTTTTTCCCCTTTTCTTTTAAACATTCGCAGAGCAAAACCTGTTGAAGGGAAGAAATCAGAACACATCAGTTTTTTAATCACATTATTATTATTGCTTGTGTGGGCACTGGATTCCTCCTCACTGAACATGCAGGAAAGGCATGCATCTGTGAGACTGGTGAAATAATTAGCTGGTGAAACAGAACCATTATTTGTGACTATTAAATGAATGACTAAAACTGTTCTGAGATCTGCCAAAATGTTCACATAGAAAAATCAGACTGCTCAAGGGGAGGGAGGGGGTGAGAGACTTGGAAAAACTGATTTGCTCAAGTTTGAAGCAGGTCAGGGAAGACTGGGGGAGGGGAAAGGACTAACTTCGTCTCTGAGGTGGTCCCACTTTCAAGAACTTTGTGAGCCCTTATTTCTGGAAGTGGTTCTCTTTATACATTCAGACTTGGCTGGCAACGGTCACCTTGCTTGGCCTTCCCTTATTTAAAGAAACAGCTGCATATGTCAGTGTTTTTGTTGCTGTTACTTTGTACCTTGTGCCAGAAGCTCTGAAGCTATAAGCCTGCTCACCTTGTATGTACAGCATATAAATCTGTACTCTAAAGAGGGCTGATGGAACAGTCCTGGAGGATGGGAATTAAAGGGAAGAACATCAGAGGCTGGGACTGAGACACCTCTGTGTGCAAGGAAGAGACAGATCATTACAAACCGGAAGAGGAATTGTGTTGAAAACGAGTCAAATACTGTCAAACCTCTAGAGGCCCTTAGCAATAGCGCAGGCAAAACTATCAGCAAACTCAATAGGAGGTTTGCCTGATTAAGGGCAGTTGAATATAACCTTAGAGCATCCCTTACCCTGCCTGCTCAAGCCCTCCCAAAAAAGCAGAAGTCTGGATGTTGAAGAAAATTACCACAAACGAGTTTGTAGTCCGTTGTCAAAAATGGTAATAGGGAAAATTTGTACATAAATTTCATTGCTTGGAAGTGCCGGCAGTGTTCGTTTTTGTTTTGAGATAGCTATCCAGCTCATCTGCTGTGAGATCTTCCTCATTCCTGCTACCCCTGTCTAATGGCAGAGGGGAAAATATTGGTGAAATGCAGGATGACTCCCAAGAATCCAGTGTGAGATCAACCTCTGGTTTGTGTACTAGCTGCTAATATTTTTTTTCCAGCTGGACGAAGAGCCTGCTGCCCTCAGACAAGCTGAGTCGGCCTGTGCACATGAGGCGCGTGGTGAGCGGGTGAGCACAGCCTGCAGCACGACGTCTGACGTGTGCGCTGGTCCCAGGGATAGCTCCTGCTAACATCAACAAAAGCTCTGCGAGGTGTTTATAGTGCACCCAGACAAGCATTCCTTTCACAATACCTAACAGGCGTTGTATATACCACTGAAGATTGTTCCATATAATCCTACCAATGACAAATAAGACTGCATCGCGACCTACTCTTTCCCAGCTTCAGATGACTTGCCATTGTGCTCTCTTTCCTCTTAATGTGCTAAAATCACTTAGGATGAGCCACACATTTTCCCGAGGTCTTTTTTTTTGGAGAATTTTAATTAGATCCTTGAAGTTGTTTTTCATCATGCGTGCATATGTTCTTACTACAATGCTGTTTAAATAATAACATGAACAGCAAATTGTCCATGTAAGTGTGTTCTAAATTTACTGATGATTTTGGACTGTGAGACTCACTCTTGTTTTGTCTGTCTCTGTTGGTCTCTGGCTGCTGACTTTTTTTATAAGTGTAGCTATTAATGGTCCCAGGGGGTTGATCTTTGTCTGATAAAAATGTCTGTTAAATGGATTAAATATAAATGACAGATCATCTGTCATTAGAGCTGCTCTTAACTCCAAGTATTTACCGCATGTCACCTTATCATTATCTGAATGCAGTCATAGTGATTGTGATGTATTTATTTAAATTTTTCATTCTCCTGCCAATAGTGAGCCTCTGAAACTGAGCAAAGCTGAGAGCTCTGGATCCGCTTAGCCCTATGGAGCCCTGATGTGAGAGTAAGTGCAATGCAAAAAAAAAAAAATAATCAAGAATCGGTGGATGTCAGCTGCATTTCATTAATGTAGATAGCATTTTCTGTATCTTATTTCATGATCTGGTGTTTCAAATATAAACAAATCTACTCTGTCCTGTAACGAACTTCCTGTAGCCATTGCACAACAGCTAGACTACTTGAGAAGAAGCCTTTTAAAAGAAAAGCCTCACTGTGTCTTTCACGCTTAAAAAACGCCAAAGTTTTATCAGGTTTTTATACTGGTGCCGATTCCTCATAGTGTATCATCTGAAATTAACTGTCATCCAAGTGACTGTCAGTAATGCTGTCCTCTCCTGCCCATGGTACTGAGACATGAGCCTTCAGATCTCACCAGCTGCGGGTGGTGGCTCTACCCTATTCTTCTCCTGTCTAAATTGGCTTTTCAGAGTCTTTGCGTTGTGACATTTTTGCTGTGGGTGACTGATAGATTCTATAGCCAACAAACATGTAGGGCCCCTGTATGATCAGTGCTTGAAATACCAAGTGCTCAAGTATATGAACAACCCTTCTGTGATTGAGGAGGCCATGCAATCCTTGCTTATTTATTGTTTTTAAGCAATCACGTGGGACTCATATTGGTGTATTAGACACAAACTTCTTGAGGCTGTAAAGCAAGCCTGTCAACCCAAAGTACATTTTAGCTAACTTCTCAGTATAGTTAGTGAGTTACAAGGAGACTTGTCCTTCATCTCTTTTGACTTCATATGTGTGAGTGGAATGTCATCACTATACAAGGAGAAAAATTATCATTAACCCTAAAAGCATGATAAGCCCATTTTGCCTTAGAAAAAAATTGTTTAAGTCTGTGTGCTTTCTGGTAAATCTCTCTTAGTTGTTATTGGAACAGGAACCGGAGCAATGCAAAAGGTAGTGAGGAAAAGAAACTATTTACAGACACTTTTTGCCTGCTGGCATTGAAAACCATAGACATTTTAAGTGGGTACAGCAAAGCTTTAAATCTTCCCTATCTTGTCGCAGAATTGCAAAAGCAGACTGGACTAAAAGCCTGACTGAGGAATGGGCTACTAATACCCCAGCTCTTGTGTTGATGGGTCACCATTCCTACAAGCCCCTGCCTGGATGAGAGGAGCCTAGGGGCAGTTTGCATTTCACACTGAGGGTTGAGTTCCTTGCAGGACTGAACCACTGACAAAGTGATATACACACATTTTCTTTTTATTGGGAAAAGGACTGGTCTGATTTGGGCCAGTGTTTAGTTGCACTCAGTGGTTTACTCTGATATGTTTGCATATTTCCATGCCTTTTCAGCTACTAGAGGGTGAAAGAGGGCAAGAATAAGTTGCTGAGCACAGGTAAAGTGACTTAACAGTGTGAAAACGTGAAATTTATTAGAGTAGGTCTTTACTCCTTCAGTGTAGTGACAAAGTGGAAAATTTGGGTACATACTGGAGAGCTCAGGTTGCAAGGTGGGATACTTTTTCCTTTTGTCATGCCCTAGTTTTCTGTTTGAGTGATCCAGATCTTATAAAATGTAGTTCTAATGGCATTATTCCACCCAAATCCCTCCCACCTCTAACATGCTTGTACATGCGCTGTCGTGGCAAGAAAATCTGTTCCAAAATCTTGCTGCTAAAGAAGGGTTCTCATTAGTGCATACGAGGAGCTAATCTTGTCTTTCCACCGGGAAAAAAAAAAATCTTCAAATTTTCTGAAGTTTTCCTTAAGGAAAGCATGTCCACAATATGTTGAGTTGTCTTCAACATGATTTCTGACGCCCTAACAAGTACTCTAGTGTTAGCAGTGCATCCAGGAAGGTGCAGAACATGGTCACCTGCATTGCCAGAGAACAGGATCCAGCTGCTGGAAAAGATCAGTCCATGGCACATGGATTGCAAACCACTCTGTTGGATCTCTAACTCATTCGGAAGGAGAGGCATGGAGAGGGTTAGATCATAGATATTTTCCAGAGTAAATTAGTTAACGTTAACTGTAGGAAAAAATTACTTGTGAGGAGAAGAGTCCAGGAAACCAATTAAAAGAGAGGGCTCTAGGGGGTGTATATTCAAAGAATTGTGTGGGAAGTTGTGTGCATAACTTCCACTGAAGTCAATGTCTAGCAGGGCATCGTGGTGGACGGGTGATGAGAAACTATCTTTAAGCATGGTCACCTTACTCTGGGTGAATACTGAAACCTATGACTTCCTGGATGATGACTGGATTCGTAGCCTGGGTGAAAGAACTGGGATAACCAACCATGAAAAAAACCCCAACAAAAAACAGGGGATGGGGGAGTGGGCAAGAGGAGGGCAGGCTATACAATAATGTTTTGCCTTTCTGCACCAAGCTTTCAGCAGAGTTCAGAACATTTTAGAAAGTGGGCAAGTCTGATCCCATGTTGAAAAATAACAGGGATACTGAAGAAAATTACTTCTCCAAAGGGTCCCAGTGCTCTGTTGTTAAAACTACAGACAAATGCACATGCCTCTTTCCCTACTTTGTTCTTGAAGCCCCTAGAAGAAACCGGTGTTGGTCTCAGTAGAGCACAAACTGTATACTTTTTAATGAGCTTGTTGCTCACATGACCTAACTCCTCATGAAGATTATTTCCATTTTATTATGGGAGGTATTGTAGTGTGATACTTTAAAGCTAGTTTGTGCTTCCTCTACTTGTATCTATTTTGTAGTTAAATAAAGACCTTCAGACTCTAGAGAAACTATTCCAGCACCTTTTCTCTGCAGTAAATTATGGCCAAATAACAAAATGTTTTAAACTCTCAAAGACTGTAACTAAATACAGCCAGCATTCCCCTACTTTCTGAATTACTGCAAGAGAGCCAAATTCTCTGTGGTGGTTCAGGAGATCAAGGGCACTTACTCATAAGTGAACACGCATGCTTACTACACTGTAGGGGCATTGTATTGGGAATAGTGCTGTCCACATGTCGAGATGGTGAATGCCTAAAAGTAAGCCAAATAGTTCCTGTGCCTGAAATCCCTTCCTTGAGAGCATAGAGTCATTTCATAGTATAGGCGTAAACTACATTGGCTTTTTTTTGTGTGTCTTGAATGCCAAATGAATGTCTGTATTTACAAAGGACCACGAAACAAACTCTGAGTGGAACTCTACTGTTAGTGAGCTACTGCTGCCAAGTGCATGGAGTCTGAAAAGGTCTGTTATTGAGGTCCAGCACAGGGTAGCTGCTGTGAAGAGCTGTCATCATTTGATGTCTCTTAACAGCTTTTAAGTTCTGTAGTAAACATGGTGACTACTTTAAAACCAGAGCAGCGGCAGTGTGCCAAATGTATGTTCCTCTTGGAGGTCTTGGGCAGTAACAACATTTCTGGCTGTGTTAGCTGGATCTGAGAGGCAGGACAGCTGTTTAGTGCGCTTCTCAGGTAGTCCCCCATCTTCTAGTATGACAGTTTGGCTTTGTTTCTTTGGAATTCTGACTCATCTTTGAACTCTCAAGCTGAAAACTTGTAAACTTTATTTTAGAAAATTTCAGCCAAAATAGTCTTATCATTTTTAGATGCAAACCAAGGAAAACTCGTTGTTTTATCCATGTTAAAAATATTCTGGGATTTCTTCTGAGAAGTCCTAGTACCTTTATGTCTCGGGAAAAAATGGAAATTTGGAAGTGTATCCTTTGCATCCCATTTTATCACCTTGAAGAACACGTGGCCATGTTGTAGCCCTCTAAAAAATCACACTAATTTAATGAAGGCTCCTTTATGAGCAAAAGCTTTCATCAGTGATCATGTCCAGATACTGTGCCTGGACTTTGAGTGCCAATACCAAAGAAACAAAGGTAACCCGCCACCCTACAGCTTCCATATTCCACCAGAAATGGAAACTCTGCCATCTGAGCAGGCTCATTCTCAGAGGCTATGAGGGCAAAGGCAGACTGCTTAAGCAGGAGCTAGGGAAAGGCACTGGGATAGGGTGGTGTAAAGCAACAGTGAGAAGGAAGCCTCCACACTCTGCTCTGTTTGATTTTCCTCCTGGCAGGTGGGTAGAGAACAGGAGGAAGTGGATGTGGCTGCTGAGGGAAGAGCATAACTCACCAGGAAAAAAGCTGAGAAGAAGAGCTTGGAAAAACACAAGATCGGTGATCGTGAGCTAGGATGTGGAGGACTTGCTGAGTGGCGGAAGGACTTGCTAAGCCAGGAGACTGGTTGAAGGAAGCTGACGTGGGTGAGGTGAGGTCTGGAATTAGCTGGCCAGAAAGGAGGAAAGAGGGAGTATCGCTGAGCATGGTGTGGACCAGGAGAAACAGAACTGAAAGGACTTGGGGTGTGGAGAGGACAGGAGGAGTGAGTAGATGGCTGGTGACAGAAATGGTAGGAGTAGAAACAGTGAGCCAAGGATACCAAAGGGCAGCCGATGTCAGATGAAAAGAGAAGAGGTGGATTTAGGTTTCAGCAGAGGAGGAAAGAATGAGGCATGGATGAGGAAACAGAGGTGGGAAGAGAGGGAGGGAAGAGAAAATAGGTGGCAGAGGCCAAATGAGAGTTGTGTAAGCAACCTGTATTCTGGTACATCTAAACTCTTGGAGTGCCTCCTTACCCATAATGCTGTCCATTTTAGGCATGTTCAGGTGTGTGCATGTGCCATGTAGAACATCAAGTCGGCAGGCATACGTGAACTTAAAAGTGCAGTCTTCCAAGAGATCATACAAAGCAAAGGTTAAAGCTCTAGCACAATTTTTTTTCTCCTCTTCGATTCGATGTCACGTATATCAGAAAATAGGAGGATAACTCCTCATTACTACACAGTCTTTGAGACAAGTTGAATCACTTGGGCTGAACTGTCTGAGAAACTGAGATGTCTGGAAGATTTTAGCCCCCCACAGTTAGGAAGGCAAAGCTGCTGTACTTTGTCTCAGAGATAGGGGTCTTCAGGATTTATTTTCCTGCAAAGCTGAGCTAAGAGCTCAAAAAATCCTGCAAACAGCTTTGCAGAGTTAAATCCAACAGTCTGCCACAGTGACTTTCAAACCATGGTCTGTGACTACGGGACCCATAGGCAGCTTTTAGGCGGCCTGTGTAAAGGTCTTTAAGAAAAAACAGAACTTTTGCTTAAATTCACCACAATCACAAATTTTACATATAGAAACTAGGAAAAAATTGCAAGTCCTTAATGAACAGTGGAAAGGTTTGGGGGAGATTGGAGACACTTCAAAATCAGGCCTTCTGTTACGAAAGCCTAGAGTTCTACAGAGCCAAGGTTTAGTATTTGGCTGTATGGGGTGTTTTTTATGCTCTTTGGGTCCCCTGTCTACTGAGGATCATCCTTTGTGACAAAGATAAATTGCCTCTACCTATCATAGCTTTGGGTTTGAATTCCAGCTGGGATGCGCTGGTAATCCTGAGATACCAAATCATCTTTTGAATATGTTGCAGTTAACTTCAGTTGTATAAATCCAAGCATTAGCTCGATACTATAAATAGACAGGATGTGCAAGGAGGCCAAGTTGAAAATGTGCAGGAACTATGCCTTTTTTCTTTAATGCAACCCCAAAGCTATGTTACATTTCATCACGTATAATATTTTTAATCTGAAAAGCAAACAATGTGCATGTACTTGGTGGCTGCAGTAATTAACTGGACATAATGAAGTGCTGAATTTCACACTTTAGAGAAAGTGGATGAAGAAGGATGTGTACATTTTTCTCAAGTTTTCTTGCTTTTTATTCTGTCTTGGAGGTAGTTTTCTGCAAGATTGGGTAGAGAGCAGAAATACATCTGGTTTATATTATATGATGGCTGTACTTTGGCAATGGAAAAAGATGGCACTTAAAAAAAAGGAAGAATAAAAAAGAAAAGCTTGGCAACTACAGAATGGAGCAACAATTACAAGAACTATCTTAAAATTCCCAGGATTTGTAATTTATTTTTCCACGCTTGCATTTTTCTGATGTTGCTGATGTTAAAGGAGTGGGACAGAGGAAATTCAGTAGGAATTTACGAAGCACAGTTATCTCCATGAAACAAACTCCTTTATTCAGGTTGCCCCCACAGCAGCTGCTGTGATTAATGTGGGTGGCAGTAAAAGGGATAGGAAGCAGGACTTGTGTTCACTTAATAATAACTGATAGATCATAACTTTTTCCTGTTTGTTTTTTTTTCCAGCCAGTTGCCATGAAGTAATGAAGGTGGTCTCCCCCTTAAGTGCAATTATCTATGGGTATAAGGCAGAAGTAAAATTAATGCAGATGTTTTTCAGAAACAGAGCCACGTGAGGTATCTTTGTGGTGGGAGTGGGGAAAAGTTATGCAAGCAATGCAACAGCACCTAGTGAGATGTGAGCTACTATGGTTTCCATTTTTTCTTTCCTTTATATATTCACCCAGGAAACTTTTTTTTTGGGAGCTGAGGACACTGAGCATCTGTCAATTTTTGAACAAGACTATGGGGTGTGACACGTGAGCACCTTCCAAGAGTGTAGTAAGTGATGCAACCCCCGGGACTGCTTTTCACATCCTCTCATTTGGAGAGTGTAGTGCTTCAGCCTTTGCAGGGCTGGGGACTGGAAAGGTTTGGCGTTGTGCTTTCCTTGCAGTGGGGCCTGAGCTATATGATAGTACCCCCAGGTTGTTCAGCAACTTAGCTGACTTGAAATAGAGCACTGGAACAAAATATATTCTGAGTGATTTTTAAGTAAAAGCTAATGTGAAAATGTGGGAGTTTGAACCAATGTAAACACATTAAATTTAAAACGATTTTCAAATGTAGTAAAGAAAAAAATAGTGTTCATGCTCTAGAAATTCCTAAAGGACACGTTTCGCCTTCTGAGTCATGATTTAATTAGATTATATTTTATTAGACATTCTTTACAAAATTTAAAATACTGCTATAATACATGCACAAAGGAAAATCAGTTTGAACAGTTGTATGTAGGCATTCATTGAAGTCAACCACAAAACGGGAACATTTTATGTCAGTTATCAATGTACTCAATATGTATATCTAAAGTGCATTATGTTACAAAAAATATAGAAAGTCAGCAGCACCAAGATACGTTCACAAAATAAATACACCAGTCAACAAAATAAATTATGGTAAATGTGACAATCGTCTCAGCCATAGCCAAAAAAAAAAAAAAAAAAAAAAAAAAAAGAAAATTCACAATAACCAAATGTGCAGTTTCAGAGAGCAATGGGGAGAAAAGGTTTTATTCTGAGCATTTACAATATTTACAGGTAATAAATATTTTAATACTTCCCATATGTTCACTATTACAGAATACTGCAATGTGTCTTCCAAAAATCTCTTGCTGAAAATGTCAGCGCCTCCTGCAAAGAAAAGAAAGGACAGAAAAATAGAAAAATTAATTTTCACCTCAAATACATGGTCACAAAATTAATAGCAAGAGTGCCACAGACTGCAATGGGTATGCCTTGCTAGTAAACATTTGCAACAACAGGGCCTGTTTAACAATGCTACAGTTTTAGACATCTTTTCAAGAGTTCTACTTCTTCAACGCAACTCAGCTAGCAGTATGAAGACCTGCAGTTTGTCTCGATGCCTCTGTCTTGATGTTGAGGCCATCTATTCCACTCTACTGTACACTCAGAGGAATAGGAAGGGGCTTTAGTTTTCTTTAGAGCCTTATGCAAGAAGATTCCTGGGTGCTGCAGGCAGAAAATTTGTATCAATCTGTAATAAACAAGCCAAGTGCTAAAAAGAAAAAAGCACAGTTGGAGAAATGAGAAATTTCTTTGAAGATGAGAAAAAGAAATTCCTAATTGTACACAGTGGCGATCGTGTCCCTGCTGTGTTAACCACTTGAGTGTGATGCCAGGCTTCTGATTAAAACAGTCCACCAGGACTTATTTGGTCTATCCTTCCCACTGATGGACCACCTCTTTGTTAGTCAAGGGTCTGTTCATCTTAGAGGTAGATATTTCTGTGGTGTCACGTACATGACTATACACAGTACTCATGCAGTAAAGGCTGCTCAGGTCTTGAAGTAAAGAGACCCTTAATAGCGTGCTTCTTAAAGTGCTGGAATGAATGAAAAGACTATAATCCTGAAACTCTGCTTTTCTGAGCCAAAGAGCTTGGTCCTGAAAGAAAATGAGCACCTCGTCACGTTAAGCTGTGACTCCTGTTGCATTCAGTCCAAGCTGAAACAGTCAGCTGTATACAGTCCTAAGATTTGGGACTTTTCTAAGGGATGCTGGCAACCGGGTGTGAGTTCTCTACTCCTCCCTTTCTTGTGAAGGCATGAGAACACAAGCAGAGCCTGCTCCTATCCTGTCAGTATATTACTTATACTACAATACTATTTTAAGTTACTTCTTAGCAGTGCTGCAGGAAATGCTGAAGGGTTGGACTTTTTTCCCTTCTGTCCCTGTGAACGGCACATTTCTGTAATACATGTTGGTTCCCTGGGAAATGGCTATAGGATGGAGCAGGATTTGCTCCGTTGCTGCGTGTAGTGTTCCACATGGCAGACGTGTGTGGGCGTGAGGCACACACAAGAAAGAGCACGTCCTTGTGAGTTTAAGGGGTTTTTCTTTATGTGGACGTTGAAAGCGAGACTACATTTAACATTAGTTTATTCATTTGAAAGATTTCTTAGGAAATTAGGTAATAGCGGCTTAATGGAATTGGAACGGGAATATAGGTGGAATGTCCATGAGAAAGATTTTTTTTTTTTAAGAGCCTGGAATGGAAATGCTGGGATGAAGCTCCTTAATAATTAAATAGAAATATTAGGGTGTATTCAGGCTGTATTACAATATGTATAATAATGGCAACCAATTCATACAGCATGACTGTATATGTGTGTCTGCAATACACAGGCCTGTTTTTAAGAGCATGACACTTTCAATTTGGCCTGGATTTTAGGCTTTGTTTTAGGGTTTAAGCTAAGCCACATCTTGACAATGGCCTCTGTACTAATGACTACCTGCAAGCGGCTCTCTGTGATTTGGTCCCAGATTCTGAAAGACTGGCTTCTTTTATGAGATACTACCTGCAGTAAGTCAAAAGATCTAGAGAGCACATTAATTTTGGTCTTTTTCTGACCTACACCCTAAATTTTGGGACAAAGATTGGGCGGAGGGAATTGACACCAGGATTTTAATTCAGTGGAGCAGAAAAGAAGCATAAAGATACCATGAAAAGCACACTTAAGGTTTATCTTTGCACTTGCTTGACATTATTCGTATCCACTGAAAAGTAATGATGCTTCTCCTAGGGTCCTACAAAAGCAGATTCCACTGGTGTAGCATGTGGAGTAGAAGTTCCTGCTTCAGCTCAATAAAACTAAGGAATCAATCTCACCCATATGTGGTCATACCTTCATCTAAAATGTGCTTGTCCACCTTGTGCCAACAATCGTATAAACAACTGCATTGAACCTGACTCCACCTATCTAAAGTACGTGTCAGGGAGTTCAGACTTACATTCACTTAAAGTTTAGAAATTTTCTCTTTTGCCAGTCTACTGGGATAACTGCAAGCTCATACATTAGCAGTTTCTTAAGAGCTGAACCAGCATATTATTCTCTGTACTTGTGAAGGAGGATTTTTGTTTTCCTGTTTTATGGCTTCTCTTTGTTTAATAATCTTCCATTAAGTATCTAAAATATAGGTCCTCTTTAGGAACCTGTTTCTTTCCCCGGAGAAATACTGCATCTTGGGCAATAATATCAGTAAGGTAAAGCTGGACTGCCTTCAGCAGTCTGGACTCCACGGTAAAGCTGACTGTTGGGTGGCTTCAGCCATCCAATCATTCTGAAAACAGAAAGGCTGGACTAGGGAAATCAACAGGGTTGTACCTGCAATTCTTCTACTGCCTATACAACCAAAGACAGAGTAGTAAGAAAAAGAAATAACACTTGAAATGTCCTAGGATGTTTTTGCCCTACACTGAAGGTTTCTATGTGCTGAAGACAGATGTTATTTATTGGCCATGGCTGTTCCTTAACATCTGTTGAAATGTCAGACATCTCCTGACCAGACTCCCAGAGGATGCCTTTCGTAAGGCACTGAGACAAACCAGCTTCTCTTACTTCAAATGCTGGTAACTCCTGTAGACGCCAGCAGAAGTTGAGGCCATGGAGTACATTGCAGACTGTGGCCTGTAAAGTTTAACCAAAGACTGTACTCCAGTAAATCCCCCAGTTGGCATCTCTTTCTAAGGGGTTTACTGTGAGAAAGTGGCACTTCTTTTATGTCTCTATTCTGCCAAAGTGAAGGGGAGGAGGAGAGAAAAGGTTGGGGGATATTGCTGTTGAAAATGCAAACATTTGAGGGCAACTAAGGAGTGGACTCCTTGGCTTTTTCTGCAAGTGTGCAGACTTCGACTCAAGCTGAGATGACTGCAAGTGGATGAGTCGCTTGGGGCACCTAGGCTGAGGTCTCCAGCTCACCACTGCCCTGAAAACCCTTCATTGTCATACATGAGGGAAGCACGTCTCTCTCCAAAAGCAATGCTCAACATTTTTCAGCAGCAACGTAATTGTTTCATGAGCTGGCAAAAAGATGGAGCTGAATTAAAAAGTCCTAATGGCAGGGAAAATTTTATGGTGAAAGGCTGGTCTGCGTTGTTTGCAGATATTACTAAGAGAGAAATTTTCCATGTTCTCCCCTAAGGTTAAACAGTAAAATGAAAAACTGTAAAGTAAGGGTAGGAAAGTTGCCAAAAAGGGGAGGTGTTGAGAGGGAGGAAAGAAAACTTCGCCATTTTATAGATGCAGAGCCTTAAATAAAACTCAAAGCTTTCAATCTGCTGAGGCCCAAGCGTGGGACCAAGACCTGACATGAGAGACACTAGAGTCAAAACAGGAAAGGAAATTTTAATGGCTATGGTGTGCTTTCTTTTTGCAGAAATAACCTTACTCATATTCAGGAAGCTCATTTTGACAGAAAGTGGCTTACTTGAATTGTTTGTCATAGGAATGAAAGACTTTGTCATCAGTGCAAAGTGGAAAGCGTACTTACCTATCTCCATAAAGCACCTTGAGACTGCACTGCTTGAAAAGCCACTGCTTTTATCAGGTATGAGCATAAAGGTGGGCTATTACTCCACATTTGAGTGAGGTCTTGGCCTCTCACACTGAAGGATAACAATTTCAGTAAATATATGGTACACACCCCAAAAGGATATAGCAGAATTACCTTAAAGTGTGATTATGTGTAGTAAGAGAGTTGTCCAAGAGTGGGCTCTCAGTCACACGGCTTCCATACATGTCAGAATTTAGCCAAGTTGAGCGGGCTCGCCTCTTTTTCTTCTCTTGTTCCTTACGTTTTCCAGGCTTTGCTTTCTTTTTCTTCCCTGATACCTTCAGGGGCTGCTCCTTGTAGGTCTGTGATTTATTTGTCTCCTGAGTCAGGTATCTGCCCTCATCTTCACTACCAAATCGGACAGGGTAGTTCTTCGTGTTGGTAGCAGGCTTAGGGTTAGGTGAAACCTCTGAAGTTGCACGGATTTCTGCAGTATTGACACCTTCAATTAAATTTTGAAGGAATATTCTCCTTCGTAAGTCTTGGATTGACTTGCCCTTGTCATGCAATAGCTGGTGTTCTGATACAGCCCGTTTGCTAAAGAAAGAGAAGAGAGAAGGGGGGGGAAAAAATTTAGGTTTTCGTTGTTGCCTAGCACACAGCAAAGCTCCTTTCTCCTCTGGCAGTGGTGGCCACAGTGACTGTGGACCAGCTGTCAGGCTTGGAGACACACAGTTAAGTCAAACTGCTAGAGCAAGTCCTGCTTCTCAGAGTAGCTGCACCCTACAGAGAAGGGAAAGTCCTAAGAGGGTAATAATTCTCAGCTGACCAATCACACAGCACTGGACCTGGAGGGGGATTAGTCACTGCTCTGTTCTAGGAAAGCATTACAACTCCTAATACATCACACTTCAGGCAGTAAAAGCAGGAAGGCAGTTGTCAGAGAGAGGAAAACTGAAGGGTCAGGTAATGGAGTACTGCAGTCAAGCATGAGAGGGAATAACAAGTACTTGTACTGAAGCCGGAAGCAGTGTTTATACAGCATCATTCTAATAATTTTCTTCTGCTCAGTCATGTACTTAAAAAACATAAATAAATACATAAAAGTACATTTCATTTCTAAATTTAAATAAGTGCAATTACAGGAGTGTAATGGAAAAATGTTCGAATTTAGTGTCGAAAACCTAGGCACTTGAGTCCATAATGAGCTATCCAGAGAGGCAGCCTGAGCATCAGCAGAGATGAGCCTCAGCCACTCCTGGAGATTTTACTGCTTGGCCACTTGTGTCTAATTATGGTTGTAGATGTCTTTCCAGTATTCCTTTAAGCTGAACTTCTGGGGCCAGATTTCTTGCCTGTTGTGCTCTCTGAGTTTTATACTAGCCCTCCTCGCTGGATCTTCTTCAAGGGCGTCCTGGTTGGCCTGAGTGGGTTTGTCTCTGGTACTTTTCCAGAGTTTGTGATGTTTTGGTTCACTAACCTCTGTCTTTTTTTTGAGGAACTAGGAGACGGCTAGCTATCTGTCTTTCAAGGATGCTGCACTGGCAAAGAAGGTACGAAATGCCTGAGGAAAGAAGATACAAGTGGCACCTGGATAATAAATAACCGTGAGAAAATACGTGCTTTTTCCTTTATGTGGGATAGATGCACAGCTGCGCTGTGAACCACAGAAGGAGCGCAAGCTGGGATTTTAGCTATGTTCCCATGAATGCTATAATACAGTTTATCCTTCCAATTGCCCTACTTCAGTGTGCAGAGATTGGCTATGTATCCCCTCATCTTGCATCAGGGTACTGCATGTGACTGGATCCTTACAGGCCAAAGCAAATGAATTCACTGCCTTGCCTGTCATATAACATTTGGTCAGCTAGCTGGATAAGAAGTTGTTTCTGCATGTGGGTGAAATGGGAGAAGACACATAATTGTGAGTGAAAATTCCTTCCTTCCGTCCCATCCCTAATTATCCTGATACATTACCAGGTTTCAAAATGTGGTAGACAAATGACTGGGAGTGTTCTGCAATTTATCTTTCTCAGTCCTTCCAGCCAAACTCTTTTAGATTTGTGATCTGATCAACAACAGAGCCATTTGAAATTGGCATCTTCAAGTAACATTGGTTTAAGAGCATCCCCTTCGCTTTTGGTCTTTGTAGAGCTGCGCCTTTTGAGTATTAGGTTCAAGTGATGGGTTCAAATCATACTACATCTCTATCACTAAGTGTAAAATTAAAACAGCAGCTTCCCCCCATTCTACAATGCGACTGAAAGATGACTATTGTTTTTGCACGGAGCCGTACAGCAGGGGCACTTGCTCGAAATCAGGCCTAGATATACTCAGGTGTGGCCAAACTTCATCTGTTTTAAGTGACCTAAAATCATTTTTGAGCGACCTCAGGCTTTAGGGCAAATATTCTGTGCCACTCAACATCATGTCCCTAAGCAAAAACACAATGTGGTAATACTGAGCTGAACTCATACTGTTTCTTTCTCTTCAGTGCAGCTGTGACCATTAGTGGAAGCTCAAGATCTCCCCCAGGAGAATTTTTTTGACCAGTGCACTCCCTGAAGCTCTCCAATAGCTAACGACCTTCTCATCAAGGTCAGTCTGATTTGCAAGTATGCTAATACAGCTAGCACCTTGGACTCCTCTGAGTGGCATACTTCTGTGCTGCTTGTCAAACTGTCCATTGTGGCTCACGTTACATTCCTAGCTTCAGTAATCTATTTTCCCAGGATATTTGCATGGGAAATGTAGTTCTTCTTTCACTCCTCTAGTTTATGAAAAGCATACAAAATCTCAGTGCTTTACTGAGTCTAAAGCAGCATGTCTCATGTGATGAGCAAAGCTTTCCTACTGCCTCTTGTAAACTACCAAGGATAATTCCTTTTATCACAGACAACCTAAAGCTGCCTTAATCCTGTAATGTGTGTTTGGTCAATTTACCCACTGTGACAAAATCTTGAATCTCCAAAGCCTGTTATTAAAGTACTCTTGACTGAAAAGCTATTCCATTTTACAGAGCTGAAACCTAAAGATTTGGTTCCAGCACACACAAGGCAGTCAAAGAGCATTACAAGAGCTACATCTCGAGTGAGTATGCATTTCCAAAGCAATGCAGGGACTGACGTGTGAGGGTTTGGTGTGCCAAAGAGGGTGCGTTTCTGTTTAAATGTCTGTATGATATTTAGCATCAAGTCTGGCCCCAAATAACATTCTGCTATTCCAGATGATTGTATAACATTACGTAGTGTTACATTTCACATGACTTTTATTACTCAGCCAGACTTAAGGATTACATTTTGCCTACTAACTTCCTTTGTATGCTCTAGATCAAAAATCTCCTTAAAACAAAGAAGATGTGGTAGATGCATATCTCTTTGACCTTCTGCCTCCTTCTGCTTCAATTATTCAAACAACTCCTATGTTTGTAAATCAGAGAAAAATACTTGCCCAAGAAGGCTGATGCAAAAAGTGCTTCGTAATGGAGATATCAACAATATCTCACCCACACACACAGAGTAGGAAGGCAATGGAAACCGGAATGATTGCATTCACATGTTGGGTACGATATGTAAAAAAAATATTAGGCTGTTAGGGTTAAGATGACCCACTAGAGGTCCTTTCCATCCTTCTATAAAATGCACCTCTCATTCAAGGAGAAAGAGTCTGTGCCCAAACCAAGTGCAGTGAATGCTAACCTTACATGTGGTAGGCACTTTTGAGAGAAGGATGTTGCTGGTTTGTATCTGACCATAGTGTCCAAACTAATTACTGCATCCAAGTACACTATGCACGTATGAGACTTATTGTCTCATTATGAGGAAAACAGTAGAAATCTATGGCTTATGACTATCCTGACTTCATGTACTTCCAGATAAGCTGTTCTTTTCAGGCACATTCCTTCTTCATTTTTTTTTTTCCTTAGATATCTAGTGTCACTGAGAGGCAACATTCTTCAAGCAACAAATTTCTGTCTGGGAGAGTTGCTCTTGTTACACTGTTTTTATCCTTGACTATTCACTTTGGGGCTCATCAAAAGTTCAGCAAAATAAGTGGAAAGGATTCAGTCAGCTCTGTGTCTGGATTTTGCAAGACTGAGTGCCCTTGCTACTGGCTCCAAAGGGAGTGAAAGCTGCCCAACCTATCTCGGGGTTAGTAAAAATATTTTGAACAGATCTGGGGACATGATGCTGCAGTGTCTGGGCATGCTGATAAAAATACCTAATTTCACTTTGAGACATTACTGGGTTTCTCAGAAGTTCTTTAGCAGCTAAAGCGTTTCTGTAACAAATAATAAGTCTGGCAATCTTTTCTTGGGACGATTTGCTGTTGCTTTCCATGGGAGATTTGCCTCAGTAAAGTCTGTAGAACCAGGCCTATGTCATTTTGATTATTTTTGCATGGCTATAATAATGTGCTTCAGTATTTTCATCCGTTACTGGTTTATGCCTTTGACTGAAAAAAAAAAAAATATATCTAGGCTTAAGTGAGTTATTAACCATTACCTCTAGGAATGGTTTGTGGTGATATTAAAACAAGACACATGTTTGAGTGTGGTGTCTGTGTTTGTGCTGTACCCACAAACAAAACTACGTGAATGCCACTAACTGACAGCTGACTGGTTTCTTGTGTGTGTTTTACATGCCATAGCTAAGAGGGAGCTGAGAAATGCATTTTGAATGTTTAGCTTTCACTTTTTTTCCCCTCCTGTCAGGACAGAATAGGGATGTTGGGAAGTCCTCTAATCCTGACCTTTAAAAACAAGTGTTAGAGCAATTCTAACTTCAAAAAGAGAGACAGTACTTCTTAGCAGATCTAACAATTTAAAATAAATAAATAAATAAATAAATTGGCTTAGATCCAGTTCAGAGTTTCCTAGCCATGAAAATAACAGCATTTGACTGTACTCCATTATTTTCATTTCTTATTTCTGAAACTGAAGTTTGGTTCCTTTATAGCCAAGGAGAAGGAAATGGTCTTAAACGAAAGAAATAGCTCAAAAATAGTTTGCAGGAGTACAAAACAGTTAAGCAATAATGACTGGGAGAGTACACTGTAACATTATCAGCAATAACATGTTCTACACAATTTGCTGTAGGAGATTTGTGATAGCTGTCTGCCTGGTGCCAAAGTTTAGGTGTGTCTGAAGTCACTTCACCTGGGGGATTTTTTTTCTTGCCTAAATGGCAGAGGAAGTGCTCTTTGGAGATCTTGTCCTTATGCATGTAATAAAACATGTACAAGGACAGCCATCTGAAATCGTTTGCTGTCTCATGTTTCCCTGTAAGTTGTGATTGGATTTTCCAAGCCTCTTTCTCCAACCTGACTTCTTTTTGAACTTAGTAACAATACACCCCTCCACAGTATGACTGAGGTGTTTCTTCCTTAGAAAATATGATGTAAGTCCAGCGAAAGCCAGTGAGTTAGATGTGTGAGACAGCTGCTCCTACATCAGCCCAGTGGCTTCTCTTCTGCACTTTGCGTAGGGGTATTAATATAAACCATGCTGATTATTTTGGAAGGAGCAAAAAGGTCCTTTCCTGAACAGACTCTCTTAAGTTACATTATCATTTACCAAAAAACATGCTTCTGCCTCCGGGTCAGATACGTTTGGATATTTTTTTTTGCTGAAGTGGCAGATACCCAAATAAATTGTTCAGTACCTCACTGTCACCATGGCCCTCACCACTGCCCGGTACCCCTACTCTTATCAATACTGGCTCCATGCCAGCGCCGAGGAAGTAGATGTTATTTAGTGTAGCTAAGGCAGTTCCATAAGCAGGGATGCTCCCTACTAGGACCCTCCCAGGGCACAGAAAGGTGCAGAGGCACTAGCGCGCACTGGACAAGCGCACAGCTGCCTTGCTGCTCCTTTGGAAGAAGAGACCCTCAGCTTTAGCATCTCCTTCTCCAAAGCTTTATAAGGTCAGCCAGCTGCAGAGCTCCCTTTCGCTGCCCCAAACGCCCTTTGCCTGTCGCCTAGACCCTACTGCTGAGCACCTGGGGCAGGTAACCCGGAGTGCAGAGCCGTGCCAGGAGCGCTGCTGGAGGCTGAAAAACCTCCCAGGCTGGGGAGGGGGGGGAGCGGCCACCTCCCTCCCCACCCGCACCGTCACCGAATAGAGAGGAAAAGTGAAAA
>VZZY01002061.1:58482-112246 GCA_013400335.1 Eurystomus gularis | reverse complement strand
GCCCCCCGCCGCCCGCCCCGGCGGCCCCGGCTTGAATCCCGGTCCGTCGGGTAGGGAAGCTGAAAGGCACAGGCGGGTGTTTTTTGAGAGCCCCGTGGGCGGGAGGATTACAAACCACACCCGCTGAGGATGCTGGTGGCCCTCGGAAGGCCAACGCCAGCCGTCAGGGTCTTCAGTGATGCGCCTGTTTTCGTTGAGGGCTCTGAAACCTTGAGGTGTTAAGCCAGCTAAGGCTAGTCTTGACTCTGGCTTTATCTCTTCACGTAGACTGGGCTGTTTTACTTTATTCCATTGTTTTGGTTTTTTTTTTGGTGACTGAGCATCTATTAAAGACCAACAGGAGCAAACGTGTCTGGTCTATTTAACTTACACAAAACTATTACCAAGCCGGGCTGGCTGGAGAACAAGAATTCATTTTAAAGGAGCGGTAAGAAGCTTTGCGATTTGTTTCTGTGCTACGTTTGAACAAAAATCCAGCCCTTTAGACATTTTTTCCTGAGAGGAGACAGACTCACCTCATGCCTTGGAATAGCTCAGTGGTTAGTGTACTCATCTGGGATGTGGGACACCAGAGTTCAAGTCCTTCCTTTCTGTGATTCAGAGCCCTAATCCCTGGGCTGTTGGCTGCTCTCAGTTCCATCCCAGACCTAAAAACCTTTTTGATGACATTTGCGATGAATTGCTATTCTCCAATGGGCTGAAACCTAACAGTTAAAGGAAAATCCCCATCTAACAATTATGCTGAGCAGCCTGAGATCTTTGGTTAAACAAGAAGTTGACTGCCATCATACAACAATGGAAGGGAATTGCAAGTTGTGGAAAGGATTGGTGCGCTATGAGAAAGGAAGAAGTCTTCTCTGGTAGAGACACAGGGCTACTGTGGCTAAGCCATACTTTCTTTAGTTTTAGGCTTGTGGATTATTTTTAAAAATGGATGACGCTGTCCTCCCCCATGGGCACAAGGGGCTAGTATGGTTAAGGTATGCTTTCCTTAGATACAGTTTTGGGTTTTTGTTTCTATTTCTTTTGCAAATGGAGCATAAGAGAAAGTTGCACCTAGAATCACATCTAGCTTCATTTGACTTCCCAGCCCAAGAAGACAAACGGCCTTTCCACACCTGGGCTGATGGAAATAACTTGTTTGTGTGAAGCTTGAAATCATGCCTGTGAATCTGGACAACAAGGCAACCTGACTTGCTTTAAACAGGCCACGCATAGTGAAATGTAGCCCATAGAGTTGCCCGTGTCACGCTACATAATCAACCTGGACAGCAGGAGATGTGAGAAAGCACATTTTTAGAGGAGATTCAATTAACTCTTGCAGGTTAGAGTTCTAAATTTACTAGCTTATGAAATGTGAACTTCAATTAACCTGAAGAAATAAATAAGGATCAACTATAAAAGTTATATCTTAGCTGTTATTTGTTTATCACAAGAGGATCAAACTGTTTCTTATATCATTCCAACACCTTGTCTTACGATGAGATTAAGTTGATTGCTCCTTCATCTCCAGATTTCATCTCCCTTAAAACCAGAAATGACACTCTGTGTTTGGTCTGACCTATCAGTGGTGCTCTCTAAAAGCTGTTTTTCGTTTCTTAAGAATATTGATTACTTTATTCCTGCCAAATGCTTGAAGCAATTTCAGTGGCTGTGGGAGATGGAAGTGCAAAGGTGGCAAAAAGTTGGTAAAGCGCCATTTGGCTTTAGCAAGCCAAGGTAGGCAAGGTCCAATTTTCTGCTGAAAATCAAAAAGTAGTTAGAGATTTGGCTCTGAGCAGGACTGTACATTGACAGTCAGAGTTCCTGGGTTCTGCTGCCCTCGTTGAAATCACTCCGTCTTCCGAGCCCTTGAGACGACTACAGCTGGCAAATGAGGGAACGACACATGGGAGAGTTTTCTGAGAGCAGCCAATACGACTCAGGGGTGGCCTCCGTAGTCATAATGCGTGTAAAAACAAAGCAAGCTATACTTAGCGCAGGCTGAGGACACCACTAGGAGTGATCTGGCAGGATCTGCTGGCAGGACTGAGATTCAAGGTTGTAATACACAGCCTTGACAAAAGGAGGCTGCAGTCATCATTTCAACCTGTAGATCAGAACAGCAGCAAGAGTTTGGCTTCTATTTTATTGGAAATATTTCACTTTCTCAATTGCTTTGCAGACTACTGGGTTAGAAAACAAATCTTTAAGTGGTTTTCCCATCTTTGTCCTGTCAGAGTGTTGCACTCGCTGTCCAGCTATTTGCACCCTCTTCAATAAACCTTACCCCTGCAGTATGACAAGCATGCCTACAGTAACCAAAAGGTGCCTGCTTGGTGTTGCTTTCTGGAAAGGGCCAGAAGCTGAGCATGGAAATGTGACAAGCTTCTTGCTTCCAGCCCTGAGTGACGTACCAGCTTTGAAGTCCTGCGTACACACTGACAGAAAAGGCTCCTGGGCTTCCCACAAAGTTAAGTCGTTCAGGGCATGTGTCTATTCCAGTCCTTTTCAGGGACCCTCTCAGACCCTTTTCATTGCAGAAATTCCTGATGTGCTCAGACCCAACAGAGCTCTTCCTCACTTAATATTCTTTTCCATCTTCAAGTGGAAAATAAACCGAAATTCCTACAAGAACCTTGCCCCACAATCTGTAGACCAGAAGAACAGACATTAAAATTGAGGGATTCAATCTGTATGGAGAGAAAGAGCTGGCACCACTCAGGGAGGAATGTCAGACCTGATTAAATCTGTACGGGCTTTTCATTAACTATCTGTGGAGTCACAGGCATGAATAGGGAAAAATTGTGCAACAGGTGATGAGGCTTATCAGACGATTGCTTATCACTAATTATCCCTGGGATGCCTTTATCCTCTTTTCACCAAATACCACTATTTTTGCAGTATCAGGCCAAAGGTAATCAGTGATAACAACGGCCTGTCCTGTCACAAAGGCAGGGTTTGTTAGACTCATCATTTCTATGGTTGCAGCCACTGTCAGACTGTGTCAGACTCTCTCTTAACCACCTCTTTGAAGGCACGGTCATAAACTCCTTTCATGAAGCAGCCAGCATGGGTCGCAACCCCTTTCATGGGTTGTGTCTGTGTGGGGGAGGAAGGGAAAGAAACTTTATTTCGCTGACTAGGGATATCAGAAATATCAGCAACCCATGCTGTGAAGGCCATCTGCATGCTGTGCAATCTGTCCTCCCAACAGCTTCAGAGCAGGTGTTTTTTCATCAAGGTCTCCAGGTGCTTGTTTATGAAATACTTTGTTTCGAGGGACACATGCACAGTCTGAGGAGGAGCAGGATATCTGTGCAGTCCTCTGGAATCCTGTACTCATTAGTCAGTAGTGATGATGTGCTTGTCAACACCTATAGGAAAGCCAATTTGTACTAAATTATTTAAACCCTACTCAAACAATGATGACCTTATTTAAGTTGCAGGTGCTCAGCTCCAGGCCCAGGCTTGTGTAAGCTGTTTACTTGTTATGTCTCAAAATGCATTTACCAAAAAAAAGAAAAAACTTGCATGTGAGAATGCACAAAACAATGTCTTTGTTGAATTTCAGGACCTTTTTCCATAAGCACACAGAAGCTAAACTAAGAGAGTCTTGCAAAGTTTTGCCAAGCACTAGGGCCTCTGAGAGTCCAGATATGTTCTACAGAGCTTTTGCACAACAGAGAGCATCTACAGACTGCCGATGAGCACAAGGGCTCTGCTGTGTTTGGTGCTATACCGTCCTGTGGTACAAAAATAGTTTCTGCTTAACAATCCAGTTTAAGCACATGTTGCAACAGGGATACAAAACAAGTGAATGGGGAGAGGATAAACCGGGTAACAATAAACCCAAATCCATTTCAGTTAGCTTTGTCTCAGTCCAGCCCACTGTCTATAAGGCAGTAACTTCTGGGCATCACAGCAGAAGTAAAGCTTCAGGTGGACTTTAAAGGTGTGTAAAGAAGTGGCTTAATGGCATAAGGGACACAAGGAGAGAAAGCACAGGGAGGTGCAGGGTAAATGTGGCTGAACAGGCAGCGAAAGCCGGCACTGCTAGTAGAGTGAAGATCGGAACATGGCAAGAACTGAACAGCCAGGTAAGATGCAGTTCAGTTGCAAAAGGATTTAAAGAGAGGGATAAAATGTGGTGGGTTTTGTTTTGTTGGGGTTCTTTTTGTCATTTTAGGAAGGAAGTGGGGAAGAAGCAGAAGGCCGTGAATGGTATAAATCGTAGGACTGAAATAACTAGCAAAGAGGACGATTTGAGTAATTCTTTGAGCAGACCAGGTGGTGAACAGCTGGCAATGGCTGAGGGTTAAGATGCAGGGGTGAGGCACCCAGGTGAAAGCTTTTGTATAAAGGATACATTCTGAGATGTTGAAAGAGGAAAATATTTGAGTATAAGCCAAGTGTTGGAAGCATCAAAATACCTCAAAACCACCACCCCCACAATCAAAATCCAGAACCATGGACCCAGGGGACAGTGTGTTGGATAAGACTCTTATCAACAGGGGGAAATAGTAAAAAAAGAGTGTGGGTTTGGAGAAAAGCTGAGATCTTAACCATGTTTAGCTTAAGCTCAAGTCTGTAGAAGTGAGAGATGAAATAAAGGATGGAGGCAATTTCATCCATTGTTTTGGTAAAGGCAATTTGAGAATGCATAAAGGGTCTGTGTTTAGGGAGCGCTCATACTGTGGGTCTTGGCCCACAGTTAAGCTCTTAGCTGTTACAGTAATGCAAACACATAATAAAGGAAGGGCTCAATGAAAGCATAGTGTAAAGCCTAAAGAAATGGAAGGGGGGAAAAGAGAAAAGATCGTCTGGATAAAGTTCTAATGGACAAGTAAAGAAACACAATGAAACACAACGTCCAGTGCAATGTGGAATTTAAACAGGGTATTGCTAAACAGAAGAACTGGGCAGTCTTTGAAGATGTGGCTAGAGGAGGAGGTTTGGGACTGGAGCCAGGTGAAAGAGGTTGGAAACTTATCTGAGAGCTTCATTAGTCAAAAGAAGAGGCTAGAGGTCAAACTAGAGACAGCTGTGAATAGTATTAGTGAGAAGGATTCTAGCGGTTGGGGGTTTTTTTTGGTGTTGCAAAAGGTATGGCTCCTCATTTGAGGTGAGAAAGAAAATGGGAATGTTGTCAAGTGTGAGTTGTTTAAAGCCAGGAAGAACTACACAGCATGTTTAAAACAATGCTGTGGCTTTGTCTGTCTTATTTCATCCCATAAGTGTAGGACAGGAATATTTTGCCAAGTGCGAAGTTCACAGGTATGTAATTTTACTTGTATACTGCAATTCTTACACGGAACTTCCATCAACTTCAGTTGGGTTGCAAAATATAATGTTTCAGTCTTCCTGTTCCTGAGCTTTTATGTTAGTATGAAAAATGCATCTTTTTTTTTTTTTTAAAAAAAAAAAAAAACATCCCTTGGGTCCATCATTGTCCTTCGTGGTAGTCTCCCTTTTGTAATTTTTGCCTCCTACAGTTGGTTTATACCCTGATCCTCAAGCTTTTCTATCCTGGCCTTTTAAAAATTTTTCTTAAGTGCTTGATTATATCTCTCTGCTGTCACAGCTATTTTAGAAACATCTTAAGTTTTACATGACCTTTTTAAGTATTTCTTATGGAAGATATTGGGTCTCTCAAGTTGCTCCAAAGAACCAAACCAAGCCATCAAGTTCACTGACCTGAAACCATTCTCTCAAATCCCAGTTAAAGCTGATTGCTTTATCTATCCTCTGTACTAGAAGACTCCATAAGAATATTTGCCGGGGGACATATCTGAAGTTTTTCTGTATTTTTGTCATTATTTCCAGGGTGTTGCTGGAACCATGTTATAAATTATGTAATCACACCTTTAAGTCCAAAAATTCCACGTCAGAGTTCCACGAAAACATTGCTGTGTGAAGAAATACTTTTTTTTTTTCTCCCAGTCTCTTTTGCGGAAGTTTCATTTTAAGTTTCACTGTGCTGTGAGAGGGCATGTGAATACAGTGCTTGGCCGTAAACACAGTGACATATTTTGTAACAAAAGGCATTGATATTTATTTATTTATTTCACAGTGTTTCTTTTGCTTTAGTCATCGTGCTACTATGATTTTTATTCTTTTCATGCCATCGCAGAACAGATAAACTCCATCTTTCAGTGATGTTGGGAAGGCAATGAATGGCTGTTTACTGAAACGAACAGGGGAGCTGGCCTTCTTGGAATAGGATTGGAACATGTATTTTCTGTGAAAGATTAACAAAACTACTCTGAACATTGGTCCTTGCTTTACTTCACAAGTTCTCTGTCTCTCTGTGTGTAGTACGAAGTATAGCACAGACAGCATTACTCTAGCTCTGTGATTAGAAACAATTTTCCCCACAGCCACTTCTGATTTTAAGGGTTGAAATCTGGTTTTATTTATCACATATAAAAGCTCATTTCTGTAATGGAGGCAGTTTTAAAAGATGAAGCTATGCATACTTAAGAAGGATAAATAATGTAATTGGTATTTATAGCATTGTCAACAGGTTATTTAATCAAAACAGGCTATTTTGTAATGATAGGAAATATAGCAAAGGTCACATGTACAGTAAATGCTTAGCTAAAAAGAAAGAAGTCTACTGAGATGGTTTCCTTGCTAATCAGAAGCATGGCAAATTTTCAGGCTCTGAAAGTTCGTTTAGGTTGCAACAAGGCAACAGTATATAGATACCTTGTTCAGTTTACTTTTTTTCCACAAGCAATAATGGAATCTTCAGTCGCAGAAATGTAGAATAAGAGGATGAGAGAAAATGACTGTACAAATCTCTGCAACCAGAAATGTATTTATGATTAGAATTTACGAATTTGGAATTCAGAAGAGTAATTCTTCTAAGACTTCTACGTGACTACCCGTTTGCAAACTAATCTAAAGTGTTTGGAGATGTATCGTTTGAGCTGCTGACATAATTAATGACTTCATTAAGAGCATGAAAGGACGCTCTTGTATTTCTCCGGTGTTAGCAAGCCAAGTTCATGTCCAAACTCTAATAACCAAAGTCGCTTTTGCTGATCTAGACTGTTGGTCCTCTTGTTGCAAAACAAAAATTTGAAGGCCAAATATTATACCGGGCTGCGATACTTCCTAATGTGCCAGGAGCATGACATGCTATAAATATGAGCAGCTACTATGGATTACAGGCTGGCAGAAAACTTCACAACATTTCACATAACAATGCAAATGGGAAGAATGTAAACAGAACAATGTGCTTGCAGAAGTTCAAAGGCAACAAATTTAATGATTACCACTTATCCCTCCCAGTTTTCATTTAAGATTCTTGCTTAGGTATTCTGCGCTCCAGAAGTAATGGTGATCCTTGAAAATTTAAGGCAATCCTAAGAAAACTGCAGTAGGATTTGTTAGGAATAAATTATGAATTTGGGATAGTGCCCTTTTAGTTATGCCCTGACTGACTTTTTTTTTATTTTGTGAGCATTAGGCTAACATCGTGAATAAATTGACATGATTTTGGTTTCTTCATCTTGATACCTAATGAATAATAAAGATATAGCAGCTACAAAATCCATATTTTGAAGTAGTCCAGAGAAGTGTGCTGAAAGCCAGATTTGTGCACTAGACCTGTGAGAAAACAAAGCACGTGGGAAGGACAAACAGCCAAACTAACCTCACAGAGACTACCCAAGTGCCTCAGTTAAGGAATGGCCGCTGAGCTTTTCTCATTCAGAATCAAGCACAACAGGGGCTAAAATATTAAGAGGTTTGGAATCTATGTCAGGACTGAGAGGCATTGCGGGACTAGATGGCAAACTTCTAGCACATGCCTGGCCTCAGGCAGTATTCACCACTTCAGCGAACATTGAGGACACACAATGCCCTGCATCAAGCTATACTGTATGTTTGTTAATTTTATAAAGAAGCCAACTCTTTGATGTTACAGTTATGAAATCAGTTATACCAACCAGGCTGAGTAGAGGCCTAACATTAAGCCCTCAAGTGATCATTTTAAAATCAGTATTTGCATGTTAAAACATGCACATGTATCAGAAGTAAGGAAACAGTGAAACTATGTGGAGATTAAAGGGAAAAATCACCCTGTATCATACATTGGGAAGGCTTTTACTGATTCGTGTTAACATGTATGGTAGCTCCACCTCTTAATCAATTTGAAGATATTACATTGCAATGAAAATGAAGGGAAAAAGTCATGCATAGTTCTTTGCTAATGTGTATGATTTCATAGCACCTACACTTACATAGACCTTGACATCTAAAGGTTTCAGAGAGGCTAAGAATAACCATATTAGGTCAGAATCAAGGTGCAGCTAGCCCATTGGATTGCCTGTGGCAGGAACCAGCAGCAGACATCCAGGCTAATATAAAGTGAATCATCTCCAGTTAAATTCTCCCATCTCTCAGTAACTGCTGATTTAGAGAGTGACTGGCAGATGCATTGTACCATCATTTTGAATAGCCACCAATAGACTTACTATTCCTGAGTTTTACTAAAACCTTTTCTGATCTCGGTTACAGAGCTGGCCTCCACAACATCCTGTGGTGGACCTCCACAGTTTAATTATTATGTTGTGTTGAAAAAGTACTTCCTTTTGTTTGTTTTTAATGTGGAGGGAATTGAATTCTCCCTAATATTTTACATTACGAGAAACAGGGAATAGTCATTTTCTGCTCATCTTCTCTTTGCCATTCATAATTTTGTAGACCCTATTATATTTCTCCCCAGTCATCTTTTTCCAGAAGGGAAGTTGGAGTCCATGTAATTTTTCTTCCTGTGCAAGCCTTTCCTTAATTAGTTTTTCTCAGAATAGTGACGCTCTGTATTTTTTCCACTTCTACTCTGTCATTGTCAACAAAAGACAATCTGAATTAGGAAGTTATTCAAAAGAGTGTAAACACACCATGTAAGAATATGCAGAACTTGGATTGCTTTTACCTCATGCCCTTACAGCATTTCATTTCCACGGTAATGTCCAGTTACTTACTGTTGTCCTGTAGCTTTTGTAAGCAGCTTCAGTGTTTCTTGTCCTGAATGGTTTCTGAGTGTTACGTCCTGCTGGAGTATTTATAAAGAAAACATCAAATTGCTTTTCCTCTCTAAGCAACCAAAATTGATGATGAATATGGCTTTTTAAATTTATTGTTCTGTGAGATTCAAATAAGAGAAGAAAAAGAAAAAGTATAAAATAAGTCTCCAAATTACTTATGGAATTTTCAGAGCTCTTGGAGAACCATCGTCAGACATTACTTTAGAAAATAACTTAGATTCCAAAATCCATGTTTAGTTACCTTTCCTTGGAAGTCCTGTTCCTAAAAGTCTGTCTTTTAGCTTTTGCTTCTCTGTTTGGTTGCATGTGAATATATGTGTGTGTATATGCTGGTGTGAGCTCATTCACTCCGTGCTCGAGTTAATAAGATATGAGGTCATTCGCTCTTGAGAAAGGGTTTTGTGGTCTGGCTAGAGAAAAAAACCCACGTTCAGCATTTTAAGCTGTTTCTTGCTGGGGAAAGGCTCAGCTTTCCTGAGGAGCCCACTTATCACAGAAAGATCTGGGCAAAGAATGAAGTGCTATATGTCAGGTTGTGCCATCCTAATCCTCTGAATTTATGGGACCAATATATAAAAAAGAAATTGTGATTATTCATATATACATATACCTGTGTCTAGCTAGGCTGTGCTCTATATGTAATGGAAAAATGTTTAATATGTGTGTTACACTTACACAGTATACATATGCATGTGCGTACATATGCCTATACTTGGTATATACATTATATATGTATGTCTAAGTAGATCTATGTATTTGCAGACAGCAGTAAGTCTGGGGAGTAAGAGGAAGCTCTTCTGTCTAGGGAGGTCCCCTCTGAGGTAAACAACGGAGGTATAGTGTTTATGTTCCCTCTGCTTGAGAACCTGACATAAATTCACATATTGCTCAACAGAGTTGTGGTTTGGTGCTGAGCGCCTTGCAGTCCTGGACTACATTCATTCTCTCTTCTGTCTCTTTTTAGTAATCTTTTTTACTGATTTAGGGTATTTTTTTAACTCCTAGCTTCCAATTCTTCAGGGTGGATATAATTTACGCTGTTTACTTGAGTTGTCCCATGAAATTTGTAGCATTATTTGGTAGTGTGTCAATAGGAGATGCAGGAACTTTTATGTACGTACCCATGCAAATGTTACAGCTTTGGTTGTGATTTTTAGCTATGTGAGTGCAAAACCTTACTCAGAACATATGGGAAGCATGGGAGTTGAGGGTGCATATATACATAAATTAGATTTGCTCAGACTGATACTAAGCTAAAGAAGAAATTGCCTTCTGGTAGAAGGTGAGCAGAGGGTGTTTCATCCTAAAGTGAATTGGTTTGGGAAAGTCTTAAGCGACTGAAAATCCAAGATTTAAAATGCGTGTAGAACGAGAGGACTCAGGACTGATCTGGTTAGTGAGAAAGGGTTGGCAAGTGGTTATGAAACCTCATGTCTGGAATTGCATCTTGTGGTAAGGAAACATTTACCACACCAACCAATGTGTACTGCAGGGAGCTGGAAGTCCTTTCCTCTTCCCTCCTTTCTCTCAGTAAATCCACTTCAAATGAACTTTAGCTTTTACTATCCAAAATGCGGAACTGTACTTCTGTAAACTGCACGTCTGCACCTAGAAAGCATCCTTTATGAGGTTTTCTCCCAGTGCGGTTTCTCCCAGTACACCACACACCTAACAGTGTATAGGGCTGATGAGTGGGAAGATTAACAGGTGAGACTACAATGAATGATTAAATAATAAAACCTTAAAACAAAACTGATGTTTAATGGGAAAGCAGACTGACAGAAAAAAAAGAAAAATATTTTTACCAACATGATCAGGTTCTGACTACGTGCCACTTTCCATTTACTCTGACTTCACCGTTGCGCTGCAGTTGCAGTAGGCTCTCTTTTCAGTTGACACATTCAAAGACAAACACCTCATATAACCGCACGCTGAGTCAGTACTAACGTTTGATGGGAAAATAGTAGTTGCCGCTCTTTAAGTATTAAAACAATAGCTGAAGTATTAATCATTCTACATTTAATGCAGAGATGAACAAGCCTTTTCCCTGAAGTTAAATATAGCTATTGGAGCATTATTTCCATGTCATAACTGGTTCAGTTCTCCTGCTATGCTGTAACTGCTGACTGGAAATAATTAATTTAAAATTATAAAAATGACGGCTTTGTTATGTTGTGAAACTGTGATTAATGTGTATTTTAACAAATTGTTTCTTTTGGATTTGGTGGGTTTGGGGTTTCTTTTATTTTGTTGTACACAGTAAAATAGTAATTACATTATATATTCTATTATTGAAGAATAATTTATCTTGTAGGAACAGCTATGTCTTAAAATGATTTTTCCTCTTTCCTGAACACTCTTCTTCCAGGAACTTTCAAAATACTGTGCAGACTTAAACTATAACTTGCAAATATTAACAGGAGTTTGATTTTATGTGCAAGGAATCACTTCCACTAGCTTTCATGACTGTCTCAGATATGATAATTTTACTCATTGTTAAAATGGGATGGAATAGAAAAGCGTTTCAACGCTGCGTGGCAGTACTGGTTAATATTTCAAGAAAATACAGAAAAATAATGTAACACCCCTTAAAGGTGGCAGTGCAATTAAAATGCAATGGCTCAAGAGAAGTTTTAGTGGGACATTAACATTATCTTCTCCTAGTTTATTTACAAACACCATGGAATTTTGTATGGCAAAAGAGTCTACCTCTACATTGTCAAATCTTTGTGCAGCTTTTGTTTGGTGCATACTGACTAAAAGAGTAGTTCAAGAAGGTTATATTAACACAGCTCCTTCGGGAAAAGATTCAGAACATTGCCTTGAATAATTCGTACGTAAGCATTACTGGGAAATGAGTAAATAGCAATCCCAAAGGTAATCCTAATAGGCTCAGCCAGAATGGGAATTGTTAATTTCTACTCTTATTTGCAGAATTCTTCTCTTTTGTTAGATAGACCAAGGAAGTTCAGAAGGCCTTGCAAGATTTGTTTGAATCTGTGCTTATAGAGCATGCTGAGTTTACGATTTTTATAAAAATGGGTCTAGAGATGACATGGAAGCCATAGGAATAGAGATTTCCTCTCTCCTGCCAAAGCAGACCACTGTTAATTCTGCCTTGTTGGAATGTTTTTTGTTCGACCCCTGCTGAACTACTGCAAAATCTTACTGCAGGCTATCATCATATCTAGAAATCTTAGCTAAGCCAGATGTAGCACTCAATTACTATAACTTCTGTTATAACAACTCCATAACTGACTCCACAGTTGAAGTCCTGGAGCTCCTGAATTTTGAAGACAGTAGCAGACAAGCAGTGCATGCCAGAGTGCTGGGCCTGGGAGCACTCTAAGCACAACCACAGTGCTTGTTCAGATGTTGGGAAGAAAAACTCCATGTAGGCTGAAGGTGGATGTGAGTCCCCAGGGCTGTGCTAGGATGCTCAGCTACACAGCCAAATCACCTAAGAGCAGCAGTTCTGCCTAGTTTAGAGCAGACCGGATTTCAACCCTGCTTCCCATTTTCTTAAGCACAGGTGCTGTGTCTAGCTCATGACACCTTGAGGGTTCACCATTGCCTCCACCTGCCACCAGCAATATGACCACCTCAGAGTTCCCCACTTTCTAGCAACTGTGAGCTCCTCTCTTTCTCCCCATCACTCTCTGTTACTGCTTTAGGGTCTACTTTTAGGTACAAAAATGTAAAGCAATGAAGGGAACTATGACCACATACATGACTGGATGAGATAATGCTGTATTTCTTTAATCTATTTTCTTGTCTTTTCTTTTACTGTTTTTTTTGTTGTTGTTGTTGTTGTTTTTCTCTTTTTCTTTTCCTCCTTTCTTTTCCCCCTCCTTTCTTTTCCCCCTCCTTTCTTTTCCCCCTCCTCCTTCTTCACTATTTGTTGTATTAGGTCCAAATTCATTCACTGTATTAGGTTCAAGTTGCCACATCTTCAGGATGACTAGGAGCTTACTTGTTTTCTAGACTGACAGACAATTCCTGTGAGAAAATCTAAGTGTTTTCCTGCCATTAAGGTCTGCAATACATACGTTTACAGAATGCAGTTTCTAAATTTGTTGTTTCTCTACCTCTGGAAGACTTCAGATGACAACTAAAATAATAGCCTTCTATAATTATGTATGTAATTTCACATTAGTTGTGGGCTTTAAATGTAAGCAAAAAAAGCTGTACTCTAACAGTCATTTATCATTCTCCATTGATGAAGTTGGACTTCTAGGCACAACAATACAGGCAATTTCTGACTGAGTGCCATCAAACACTAACAGGTTATTCAGTTCATTTAAAAAAGGTCATTCCCTGTGTGAACTGGACATTTGAGATAGAGGTACAGTGGGTTCTATTTCTTTAATTTTCCTTTGAAGTGACATCTTCCTCACCTCTTTGCGCATAACCCTCCCTCTTCCTTTCATTTTGATCTCTTCTTCAACTGCTCCCACTTCCTGAATCTCTCATCCCTGTGACTTGTTCTTTTTTCCTTGTTTCCTGATGTAACTGCCACCATACCATGTCCTCACACTGGCCATCATATTCCTGTGCCTATAACACTGAGTCCCCTTGGGGGGGTGACAGAGCTGTTTACCCTGTACCAGCCCAGGACATAGCTGTTCATGGAGATGTTGTAGGTGCAGCATGAAGGCAGGTGCTTCAATCCTCTGGGGGTTTTAGCTAGTTGCCAAAATAACTCTGAGTTCTGGAAAATACAGTTTAAAAAAATGGTGATTTTCAACACCTCTATTACTTGTCCAAATCTGAATTTATTAACAGTACCAGCAAAAGGCATGACACTGCCCCTAAGGCAATCCCTGCTTTTGCCAGATTTCAAAGAAAAACAATAGAGGTGTTAATGTTATTCAGAAATTGATTGCAATAATCTTATAGTGGAAAGTATCAGGCAACTTACATAGAAGGGCTGGAGCCAGCTCCCTCTACAATAACAGTCTTCTCTGTCTCACCATGCCCAGGCAACTACAGGATCAGATTCAGGACAAAATGTCAATTGCAGTCTGATTTTTATTTATCTTTCAGCTTTTTTTCATGTGCTCACTTTCCTTAACCAAGTGGTCTAGTCCTGGGGAGGACAGTGGGGAGACAGGGATGTAGGGGACAGTTTCAGGTTAGCACCTCAGAAGAATGGGCACTAGTGAGGCATGTAGGATAGGATACCCTTGGAGAAAAAATAGATTTGAAGACTGCATTAGGCTGCTTGGTGCTTCTCCATGTGAATGTTTTCTTCTCTCTGGCCTCATTAGGACAGAATGACTATCATATTTAATTGAAATGTCATTAGTTGGCTTGTGCAAGACTCATTTTTGCTGACTATACATGAGCTTCTCCACAATGAATGAAAAAGACCCCAAAGCACATACAGTGAATGCTCAAGCTCTCTTCACAGCTTCATTTGGGGATGAGTTTCACTGAAGAGCTAAATTTGGCTGACTGTCTTTCAGTTTCTATTTATCTCATGTAATTTAATAACAGGAAATGAGTAATGAAATTGAGCAGTGACAGGCTGCTTATTTAGGCCAAGTAATTTGTGTCCAAACAGGAAGGGGCCCAAACCATTGCTTTACCAAGAGATTTGTTCTTCTGATTCCTAATACACATTCAAACAGATAAAATATAAAAGTTTTTACGACAACTTTAAAGCACGACTGGGAGGCAATACTAGAAACTTTTAGTTCTGTAGAGTCTGCCATAATGAGCCACGTCCATTGCCACCAGTGGCAATGAGATGGTGCATATAAGTTGGCCAGAAAGAATGCGCAGCAAGATGGGCAGTTGAGTTAGCAATATTTACTACTTCTCATAAATTCCAAGTAAAACATGCACACCTGCTGGGATAATGTCTAAAACGGTGATTTTAAGTTTGTTTCCATACTCCTTCATCTGTTGTATGTCATTTCCGAGCTACAATGAGGAGGAAGAAGGAACAGAAGAAGCCAGATGAAGTGAGATATTTTTTTAATTTAAATGTGAAGGTATTGCCTAGAGGTATTTTCAGCTACAACCTGAGGTTTTGGAATAGAAGTTTAATTGACGTGATGTCATAAAATAAATAGAATAAATTTATGAATTGATGGTCTCAGTCTGGCTCTCAGTGGGTGGCACGTATCTACATTACAAAGACCATCAAGACTGGCACCTCTTTTGGAAATGTCAGCTAGGAACCTAAGCATTAATTTGGCATGGGGATTACACTGTTCTTCAAGGTGGTCTCTGCAGGTGATGGTTTCAGCACCATGTTGTATTCATGAGGGGAGGTCTGGGGAGTGACACAGGAGGCAAAAAGGACTATCTGTGCCGAACCAGAACGTGTGTGCATCACTGAAAACTCTCTTCTCCAGCGGTGTCAATTTGACATCTGTCACCACCACTATTCAAATTTCAAGGAAGATATTTGTTTGCTTGCTTTTAATGTGCTTTTCAAGTGCTAAAGGGCTCCTTGTTAAGAAAGTGATGGTGAGATCAGAAGGGTTTGCTCTGCCATATTAAACATGGTTCCCATGCTGAAGAACTGTGGTGTCTGCTATTACTGTGAATGAGTTAGTACTGGAGTGATGGAGGCCATTGGGGAGAATAGTAAGGCAAAATATCAAAAGGGGCTTGAGGCCACAGAGAAGGAGTAATACCGAGGAAATAAGCTGGTCTTAGAAGGTGGACTGTCTAAGAAGAGAGCTGACAAGTTGCTGAAGTTACAGTTAAGCCTTGAAGGGGACAGAGCTTCATCAAAAAGGACTATTACCAGAACATAATCTGGGAAAGTATGCCATGCAGATGTCTACAGACACAATTATACAGGTAATAGGTCTTATCCCCATTTTTGTAAGATGAAACTGTCTCTGTGTGGGTGGGGCCAGATATTGTGAAAGCTGAAGTGCTGTAACCAAACCCAAATAAGCATTTGCCTTTATGGTATTACATTATTACTCCAAATTAGGGTCTGCGATTCCAGCTGTTCTGAATATAATAGCAGGCTACTGGTGCTCTGCATCCCTATGAAGTATCTGCCAATATCCTCAATCCAGACGTATGGGGTGATGTCCAAAGCTGCTTTCTTTGTTTTGTTATTTTATTTGGCAGGGAGTGAAATATACACCTTCAAGGGGAGGGGAATTTTCCAGCAGTACTCAGTCTACTGGGTTTTAGGTTATGGAAATGCCGTGATAACAGATGGTGAGTAAGGGGAGGGAAACCATTTCCAACTTACTCTTGGTGTCTTAATGAGGGTATGTTTGAAAATACCTTTCTACACATGCCATTTTCTCTATGCTGAAAAAAAACCTGACTTTCAAGCAACACGTAGCACAAGAATTTTATGTAGCTCTATTACATTCAGGTTCTTTGCCCAGGCAAGCATGATTGTGGGGGAAAACTTTGTCTGTCCATGTTCATTCATGGATTCCTGTGACTATATACATAATTATTGCTAAATATAACCTGTGTCCTAACAGAGATCTTGATCTAAAGAGGTGATGGAGACAGAGGATTTGTATGGTCTGGAACATTACTCACTGTTCAGAAAAAAAAAGCCTTATGAAAAGCCTCAGAATTAATACTTGACTGAAGAAACACAATTGCCATAATTATATCAGGTCTGCCCTATTATTTTACACCTTCTCAGTACAATGGGGAATTATAGGATTTCAGTGAATACTGCCATGACCATTTCAGCACAGAAGTACATGCCAGTTGCTAGCTTCATTTAGTTTGCGTGATCACTGTTCCCCACATTTTGAACAAAGAAAATTAGTAGGAGTAGGAGATAGTAAATCCTAGGTCTTAGTTGTACAGTTCTCCCTTCCCTGCCTCTTTCCCATCATCTCATGTCTTTATATAGTTAATTGGTGAAGAATCCTCTTTAAATGCCGGTTATAACTTCCTTTAATATTTGCACAACTTAAATAAAATCTATCAAACTTTATTAACAGGAAAAGAAAAACAGCATGTGATAGTCTTGTTGAATCATGCTATTGCTGAAGCTTTCATGGCCAGGTCAATGGATACATGCTGAGTCTTGATTTCTGTTAAGGTATTTATTTGACTTTCAGAAGAGAGTGGGTTTTTTGTTTGTTTTGGTTTTTTTCTTTTGAGGAGGTGGAAATGGGGTGCCTCTGGCCATGGTCCACTCACATGAAAGTCTGGGAGAATTATTTTATTTTTTCCTTTTTGCCACACCTCTTCTGAATTTTTGTCTTCTCAAGTCTTAATCTTTGCAAGAACTAATTGCTCTTGAAACTCTGTTTTGTGGCCATACTTAACAATTAATCAATACATATTTACTTCAATGTTTGACATCAGCTAAAATTATAAATGTATGTGTATATGAAGATTAATATATGAAGGAAACCATTTTATAAATAATATACTTTAAATGCTGTGAATTGAACTACTAGCACTGAGAAAGGAATTAATATCTGTGCTGAGAGTTAGAATGAGGCTCCTGCAACACTTGTGTATCAAAAATAGTCTCAAGGTAGAACTTAGAGTGACATTTAAAAATGTAAATATATAATAAAAATACAGAGGTATTTATTTGCTTGCAGTTAGTTGTACTGGGCTGATCAGAACTCATTCTAAGATTTCTAGCAGGTCATATTCTAAGCTAACACTTTGTAGAAAGATGTGATGAAAGAAATTATTTCTCCTACAACAGTATGGAAAGTTAAATAAGGACTTGTTCCCACAACCAGCCTTCACCAGTAAAACCCTATGTGATACTTAATTGACTAAGGAAAAATGAAGAAGGTGCCTACATGCTATTTGTGTTCTAGGCAGAAGCTTTGCTATCTTGCATCTTGTTTTTGCAGCAGGAAGAATCCACTGCCCTTGGTGACTGACAAGGGCTTTATGTTTCCTTTTGACTCCCAGACAGTGCAATGCCTTGGCGTGTGTACTGATTTTAAAAGGGTCAGAAAATGGTGCACTAAAGAAAAGAGCAGTCAGGATCTACAAATAGATACATATAAACATTAATAGAGGTGAGACCTGAAGCAGTACAGATTTACATCTTGTCTTGACTGGAAATCACTTCCCCAGTCTTACTCCCTCCTCCTATTTTCCCTCCTCTCCATTTCTTTTCCCCTTCTACTTGTCTTCCTTTTCCCCCTTCCTTGCTTCCCCTCTCTCTCCTTGTCCCCTTTTCTTTTTTACCCCTTTTCTCTGACCATTCATCCCTTTCACTACTTTATTCTCCCTTCCCCTCACTTTCTCCATGATTTCAGACCAGTCCAGGACTATCTAACATGTGCCCAGTTCCCCCTTCCACTAATAACGCTTTACTGCATTTCCTGCAGAGCACAGAAAGTCAGCTTTCAAAGGAAATGGACAGTGAATATTTGCCTCAAGGTGGTAGCACCCTTTGTGATTTACATGGACATATTAGCAAACTTGCCAAAAGGAAGCATTCAACTCCCTGTCTCAGGGGAAGGCCAAAGAAGTAGTGTTTCTCATAGTTCAGAGGATTATTGAATGTAAAATTTAGGATGCTGGAAAACCGTCCTGCTCAGTGTTCTTAGTTCCTAGTAAAGGTCTGCCACTGCTGTGCCTCAGCCTTTTCGGTAAGCATGGTGCAGTACTGAGAGGCATAAAACAGAACTACTAACAGGTATCTTCTGTGAAAAGGTGTTGCCTATTTTGAGCCTAGAAAATAAAGACAGAAAAAATTTGTAAGCAAGCAAAGACTTTCACTGCTGTTCATCTGTAGTGCTGAAAAAGTACCTAAGTAGGTGTGACTCAACTTATGACAAGGAGAGAGTCCAAAACACCACATTATGGATGTATTGAGTCTGGCTGAGCTGATTTTTCCCCCACAGTAGCCCTCATGGTGCAGTGTTTTGTGCTGGGAGCTAGAAGGGTGTTGATAATCTTGAGTGCCATCACACAGCATGTACAGGACAATGGGCAATCAGGCCTATTCAGCATGGGTCTATGAAAGGCAGGTCCTGCTGGAGTAATGTGATCTCCTTCAACGATAAGGTGACCCTCTTAGTGGATGAGGGAAAGGCTATGGATGTTGTCTACCTGGACTTTAGGAGAGCCTTTGACACTGTTTCCCACTGCATTCTCCTGGAGAAACTGTCTGCTTATGGCTTGAAAAAATGTCCTCTTCACTTGGTAAAAACCTGGCTGGATGGCCAGGCCCAAAGAGTTGTGGTGAATGGAGTTAAATCCAGTTGGCAGCTGGTCACAAGAGGTGTTCCTCAGGGCTCAGTACTGGGTCCTGTTCTGTTTAGTATCTTTATCCGTGATCTGGACGAGGGGATCAAGGACACCCTCAGTAAGTTTGTAGATGACACCAAGTTGGGCAGGAGTGTTTAACTGCTTAATTGTAGGGAAGGTCTACAGAGGGATCTGGACAGGCTGGATTGATGGGCCGAGGAAAATGATATGGGATGCAACAAGACCAAGTGCTGGGTCCTGCACATGTGTCACAACAACCCCATGCAATGCTCCAGGCTTGAGGAAGAGTGGCTGGAAAGCTGCCTGGTGGAAAAGAACCTGGAGCTGTTGGTCAACAGCTGCCTGAATATGAGCCAGAAGTGCACCCAGGTGGCCAAGAAGGCCCAACAGCATCTTGGCTTGTTTCAGAAACAATGTGGCCAGCAGGTCTAGGGAATTGATTGTCCCCCTGTACTTGGCACTGGTGAGGTCACATCTGAAATACTGTGTTCAGTTTTGGGCCCCTCACTACATGAAGGACATTGAGGTGCCAGGGCATGTCCAAAGAAAGGCAGTTAAGCTGGTGATTGCTCTAGAGCACAAGTCTTACGAGGAGTGGCTGTAGGAACTGGGGTTAGCCTGGAGAAAAGGAGACTGAGAGGAAGCCTTACTGTTCTCTACAACTACCTGAAAGAAGGTTGTAGTGAGGTGCAGGCTGGTCTCTTCTCCCAACTGGGAAGTGATAGAACAAGAGGAAGCAGCCTCCAGTTGCACCAGGGAAGGTTTAGGTTGGATATTAGGAAAAATTTCTTCACATAAAGGGTTGTAAAGCACTGCAACGGGCTGCCCAGGGAAGTGATGGCGTCATCATCCTTGGAGGTGTTTAAAAGACGTGTAGAAATAGTGCCTAGGCATATGGTTTAGTGGTGTACTCAGTAGCGTTAGGTTAATGGTTGGACTTCATGATCGTAAGGGTCTTTTCCAACCAAAATAATTCTATTCTATTAGAAAGTAAAGGCATTAGGAAGCTATATTTGATAGCCCCATGCATTGTTGGATAACCAAGAGCAGATTTACTGAGGGTGCTAAGGGGGCTGCCCACTACCCTTTAATGTCCTTCTGCATAAGATGGCCATTGTAAGGTATGCAATGCAGAAACTAGTAATGACATTTTGCTGTCCACCAGATAAGGTTTGCATTTATTTTGAAGACTGTTTACTTTTTTAAAATGTTCCTTGACTATTATTAAATGTGTGTATGTCTGTGTATGAGGGAAAGTGCTGAAGGTGAGCCACAGCTGCCTTTCATTGTCATAGAATCATAGAATGCCAGGTTGGAAGGGACCTCAAGGATCATCCAGTCCAACCTTTCAAGGTGAAAAGAAAAACCAAACCAGTTTAAGTGAGATGGCCCCGCACCCTGCCAAGCTGAGTCTTAAAACTGTCCAATGTAGAAGAATCCTCCACTTCCCTTGGGAGACTATTCCAATGCTTAATTGTTATCATTGTGAATAATTTTCTTCTGGGCTCCAGTTGGAATTTCCTTAGGAGTAACTTGCAACAATTTCTCCCTTGTTTTTCCCATGTGAGTCCTTGTAAAAAGGGAGTCTCCTTCCTCTTGGTAGCCACAACAGGTGTGCCTTTCAGAAGGTCCTAGAAATTCCAGTATGGTTGTTACCATTAATTTTAATGAAATCTCAATAGATTTTTTTCCATTCTTAGAGAGCTTTATTAGTTGCCAGCTGAACAGTTTTATTGGCTTGATTCTCAAACAATTTAAATTAACGTATTTTCTTCAGACACCATATAGTTCTTCCTAAGATGCCATAGACACATGTGATTTCACTGATCTAACTTGAAGATGCGATGGAAAAATATCTTTGTCTTATAGCTTGCTATGATAATGGGAACAAGCATTGTTCACTCGTGTATGTATTCAAATGTGTGCGCGTACACAAGTCCACGTGCACTTTAACCGGGAGCTTTGATGGCTTTCTGCAAGCATTTAGTTGGGCATAGTGCCATATTCATGAGTTTAGGGGTGTACAGAGCACCTTGTGAAATATTTTATATAGTTGAAAGAATCAGTAGGACCCAACAAATTAGTGACAGCAGTAATAAAGATCATGAAATCTGGTCCTTCCTAATCACACTAAAAATGTTTTGGAAAAGAAGGCAAAGGGAATACTTAAGCAAAAGCTGTGTCTGATTATCCAAGTTTATGTTTGCCTCAGCAAATCTTATTTAAGATTTTACATTAAATTAAGGTTACATTAAGTAAAGGCATCATTTCTCTTCATACTGGGTTTGAATATTTAATAGAACTGAAATGGATTATGTTGGCCCATTGCACAGGCATGCTCTTCACCTGTTTTGTTGGATCATTTTTGATAAACTGGAATATAATTTGAAGGACATTTACTGGATTCCTAGAACATATGGCTGTTACTTTGGCTGAGACACAAAAAATAATCACGAATGTGTTACAGATATAGGCTCATGTTTGACTTTAGACACCTAAGGGCTAATTCAAAATAACTTTTTAAAGTATGGGTGTTGCTTTTTTTTTGCCCAGCATTACAACTGCAGCATGCCATGGTCATGGCAGAGACACGAGTGAGGTCATTTTAAACTACAGAAGCTGGGGTCAAAACAAGTCTTACTTTGCAAAGAAGGATTTGCATCAGCATTGCTTCCATGTGCAGGCTCAGGTCATGTTTCCATTGCAGTTTCACTAGCTGAGATGTACCATCTACTATAATAGACACTTCCCCAGAGGTTAAATGTGTTTACATTTGTGGTTACTTTGAAAGCACTACAGAGCCTTTTTATTTAATCAAATTAACATTTATTCTCTTTAGTGAAATATAATGTGCATTCTCCTTTCATATTAATTCTTTACCTTAGGCAATTTGGATAACATTATTAGGTTGTTAGAAAAGATTAACTTCGCATAAGATTGTGCTAGCTTTGCGAAATGTATTCTTTCATATCTTTTCAACTCTTGAGTTTGTTTGGTAGAGAATGAATAAAACATATCATCCTGTAGGCGAGAACATATCTAATTACCATCTATTATATTTCAAGGGAGCTCAATCAAATAAGTTATTTCCCTGCACATTAAATATGTTGCTTAACCTTTTAATTCGTTAAAACAAAAGAAGTATCCTAACTGTACAGTGTAGTATGAACAAACAAAGTAGAAAACTTATTTTTGTTTCATGCCCCTATCTTTTTTTTCTTTTCTTTTCTTTTCTTTTTTTTTTCCTATGAGAATGTGTTGATAAAGTAATAATAAGTACTCAGACTTCAGCAATCTGGTACGTGGTGATCTCAAAAGACTGTAAGGAAAAAAAGGCTTCATGGATGTTTTTGGTAGGCAGAGTTTAGAACTGTCCTGATTTATTGCAAGTTTGTTATCCTTTTCATATTTTATGTTTTCTGCTCTCTGGAAAATAGGCTAGCAGTATGGGTTTGCTGTTACTGTTTCACTTCATCTATCAGAGCAGATGGAGTTGCCCATTTCCTTGAATGAGTGAAATGATATTAATCTATGCTTCACATCATGCTTCATTAAGCATACCGCTATGCAGTATCAAGGAAGAAACCAACTGTAGGAACTGAAACTGAGAACGTGTTGTGTTTTGTTTTCTGTAGTCAATGGTTTAGCAAGCTACGTCACTGAGATACAGAACTGAGTAATAATGTACACCGGTATTTGCCGGGGATTAAAAACTGGGAGAGCACAACTAACACTGTGGCCAGGCATTAGAATACTCTTTAAAATGAAGGCTTGAAAACTGTTTCGACTCCCCAGCTTGATCAGTGCTTAAGTGGCTGTAATACAGATTGAACGGTTATCATGTCTTGAAATAACTCAGTTTCCCTTTAAATTTGCCACTGGGAAAGCAGGCTTCAAAAATCTGTTGCCAATTTTTAAACATCGTGGTGGCTATTTTTTAACACATGGCTGAAGTCATTGCTATTCTGAATGAGTGCAGGATAGTGGTATGGGAAATTTCATAACTGACGCAACTTCGCTTTGGTATGTGCAATAAATGGGATTTGTATATAATACATTTCCTGTACTATTAGGTAAGTCCTGCTCGGAATTGGATGAACATAATCCTAAGGATTTGGTGTCCTTCCCAGATTTCTTGCTCTTCTTTATCCTCTGACACTGCCACTGCCTCTTGTTAGCCTGTCCATTAAAAAAAAAAAAAATCTTCACTTCTCTTCATCTCTGCGCTCACCTTTGGCTGCTAGCTCACCTTCTGCATGGCATTTGCAGGCAGAAGAGAAGGGGTGTTTCCTTGTGGCAGTGTTCAAGTTTGAGGAGAAAGAACTAATTTTGGAGCTTGACCTATGGGTTAATGAAGACATGGTTAATTAAGCTGTAGCCTTATTATTCAAGAGAAGCAAGTACTTTGTTGCAGACTTCCTTTCCACTCATCTGCAAGGGCCAGAGTCTGCTCCCACACTCCAACTATCTGTATGAACTAAACACAAAGCTTATCTCCAAGAAGTAACGGAGACAATACCTTTTATCCAAGAAGAGATTTCAGGAGAAACACATACAGAACTAGCAGAGAATTATCTGATACTAATTTTGTTTATGGAAAAAGCCAACCTGCTGAAATTAATCTTTCCATGAAACTACATCAGCTGTGAGGAATTCTGAGTCAGGGAAAAAATTCTCAGAAATTGAAAGAGGAATACAAAAAGGGATTGGAAGAATGAGACTCCTTGGACCACATGGCTCCTATCAGAGACAGATGGTCAAGGCTCAAGAGCTTAATTGGAAGTAGGCAGAGCGGGGATCTGCTCCTGGATCTTGCAGTCTCCTTGTGAAGCTCATGATCACTGAGCAAAGCAGTTTGTTTTCAAAACATATTGGAGGAGTTCCCAGCTGTATCCTATTGAAACCTGGAACAAGAAAGGGAGCAAAGGATAGAGGAAGAGAGAGAAGGAAGAGGGAAGACTGATTGATATGCGGGACAGATCAGATGTTTCCTACCCCACCTGGGTTCATAGAATCACAGAATAGTAGGGGTTGGAAGGGACCTCTGGAGATCACCTAGTCCAACCTCCCCTGCCAAAGCAGGCTCACCTAGGGCAGGTTACACAGGATTGTGTCCAGGTGGGTTTCTGTGCAAGTATCTCCAGTCTTAAACCCTTACTGAGAGACATAATGTGTGACAGGTTTCTGTCCAAGGAAACTTTCTGGACTCCCAGTTCTTTCAGTTTCCAAATCATCTTCTGAGGCCAGGTTTCTTTTCTAGGAGTGAATGAAGCTACACCTCAAATACAATGCATGTCAGGATAGAAAAAAAGTGTAGTACGTTTCTGTTTTGCACTTCCTTTCCACTTGAAAGGTTCCTGGAGATGCCTCTGAGCAACTATTTGCTAAACTTATCTGCCACAATTAACTCTTTCTCTTATTGACCCTTAATGTCCCTTATACTGAAAAGAGCAAACCATTATGAAACTCATTTAGCAGCACTGTACTAAAACACTTTTAAAGACAGAACAGCCGATTTACATCACTGGTATTTTCCAAGGTTCAAATAAATTGTACTCATAGATGGCTGGGGGTTTTTAATTATTATTTTCATGTTTCTCTGAAAGTAATCTCAAAACAAAAAAGACAGGCTGAGAGTTTTTCCAGTCTCTGAAAGGAGGTACTGAACAGAAAGACTTTCATATCTTCAGTCCTGCTCCACAAACACAGGAAGCGGAGACATCAGAGCTTAAAGTATTTGCTATGATCCTGCTCTTTGTTTTATTCTTTAGCTTTGCTTTGTCACTAAAAGTTACAAGCAATTCAGTACATTCTTCTCATGCTGAAGGTCTGATTTTACTCTCTTCTGGTTTCCCCTCACATGCTTTCTAACTTGTATAAAAAGGAAAGAGACTAACCAGTTGCCTGAGATGAGTTATAGTCCATGAATATTTCTTTCAGGATTGTGAGACATGCTCAGTTGCATATTGAAATCTGTGGGCACTAGCTAGTTGCAAACTGAAGTTACTACACAGGTACTTTGATACAGTCTGTGCTTCCAAAAGCTGCAGCTGCAGTGTTCTAAAGAAATCCTTTGTTGTTCAAAAAAACTCCATTATTTAGTATAATTTAATAACTGATACTAACACAATGCAGATGAAAATTCTTAGTTCTGCTATATAAATTGCTAAAGTTATCACGGAAGGAAAGAGAAGTAGAAAGTATAGACCTAAATGCCACTGAGGAAAAGATCAGATCAATACTAAGTTGAAATGCAATTGATAATTATTTTCAAATCTGGATGAATAAGAAGTGCTCATGCAAAAGTGACACAAACCGTACTAAACCGCAGGCTTGCGAATGGCAGCTGTGAAGATGGTATATCAGAGAAATGGGGAACATTTTGTACCTAGTTTGGCAAGAGGCAGATAAAAATACATATGCATTTAGTTGTAGTGTTCCCAGAAAAATCGGTTTCTAGACAAATGTTATTTGAGTTTTCACATGTTGAAATTGATTTGATAATGTTTCCAAAATACTATGTTTCAGCACTTCAGAAAATGTCATCCACAGCACATCATTTTCCTGTAAATCAATTGTGTGGATGAATATCTATGTGAAACTTTCGTGTATATGCTATGGTCAAGTACACAGGTAAATCCACAGCTAGATCAGGGAGAATAAGCAGTAGTAAGTGCATAGATAATCTTAGCTGAGTAATTTTAAAAGCCTGAAAATATCTGCATATATTACAAAAATGAAATGTATATTTTTGTTTTCATCTATTTTGAGCATATAATACCCTAGCTATTGTAAATACATGTGAAATTCAAGAGCAGAATAAAATAACACAGCTCTTTCAGGCTATCTTTGGCTATTTTTAGATGAATTTTACTTACATTGGTCTCAGTCTTTAATTAGTTTTATTTTGGGCCCTTACATAGCTAGAAGCAACAGTTGTGTGTTTCACTGAGATGTTGGGAAATTCTCTCTTCCAAAAGATATAAAGTTCCCTTATCTAACCCTGGAGGGCTACAATTTATCAAACTTTAAGACAATTAAATGTTTATATATATGTGTGCATGTAGATACAAAAGCTGTGGCCTGTGACAGAACCTTGCCCAATATGAGCCTCCTGCAAGAATATCAGAATTTTTTGTGGTTTACATCTCCCATATTAAGAAAGATGGATTAGTTTGTTGGGAGCAAATTACATGGCTGAAATTAAATCAGTTTATCTATTGCAACACCTTTCACCATAGAGATTAAAGTTCTTCAAAATGTTTTCTGAAGCTCATCTAGATATATAAAAAGGCTGCTGCAAAGGCAAAGGAAATAATTTATTTTCCTATGTCTATGATGGATAGGATAAAAAATAATAGGCTAAACTGGAGGGAGGAGTGTTTAACCTGGATTCTAGGAAAAATCTTTTAAATATTAGGAGGAGTTGCTTGTGGAGGTTACAGACTATGAGAAGAGAATGGAGACACCTCAGTCAAGGTTTAGTTGGCTGGTCTTGTCTCGGGCAGCAAGACAGACTATATAAGCCCCGAGGCCTTTTTCACAATTATTATTGTATGATTTTTTCCAACGCTGTGAAGTGTAACCCCTGACAATTTTCCTCTAAAATGCTTTGTAGTGAGTTAGTCCCAGGTAGTGATAGGAGTCTATGGGGAGTCACTCATTTATGACCTATTTTTAATATGCCAGAGCTACACACATTTCCATGTACAGAACAATTGTATTTTCTTCACAGAAGATTCAGTGTACTTGAAGACAGTATAGAATTAATAAATGCATTTATTCAGAGCACAAAACCAGGAGGGGAAATCAGCTAAGATGCTATCTTCATAATAACACTTTGGCTAAAGTACAGTCAAATCGTTTATAGCTATAATACAGTGTTCCTGTGCTTCCCTTGACTTCACTGATGCTTCCCTAAGCTTCAGCTGAGTTAACATTTGTGATATGACTGCCTGTAAATATGACTCCTTGCATGCATAGTTTTGTTAACACTCAGTAATTTGGTAGTAACAAGCTATTTTTTTTTTTCTTTGCCTATGGGACATGAATATTGTCTCTACTGTTCGAGACATTGCCACACCTGCTTTTTTGCCACAGTGAGACTTATGACTATGAGTTTCCTCGAGCTGCAATAACACAAAAACACAAAGGAGAAATATTAAATTTTCATCTTTGTGTAATGGAAAACATCCAAAAGTCTTCCTTTGGGAGCAGCTTTGAAATGGCTAGTTTTGGCTAGTAAGTTTCTAGGACTGAAAAATAAGTGTGTATGACTTCAACTCTTGTTGTGAAAGAACAACAAGAACAACTTTTTCTTGTGAAGAAAAGATACTAAAACCTCTTTCTTTCCTAACTTTTTAATATGAGAATGTCCTTCTGGTATCATGTCTTAACAGAGTCCCAGATTATTTTCAGATCAGAAGTTATGCATAGATAGCCTGTGTAACTCAGATCCAGACTGCACAAAATTCACTGATTCTATGGTTTACTGAGTGTCCAGATCTACATGCTAGAGTGTTGTAAATGCAGTCAATAATAGGAAATGCAAGACTGCTGGTGTAAGACAGAGTTCAGATAGCTAGAGTGACTTGGTTTACATCACACATGCTAAATTCTTTAGAGGTACAAGTGATATGTAAAGGCCCTGTTCTTCTGCACATACATTCCTTGCCTTCTTTAAAAGCTACACTGGGTTTATCTCTGTGGTATTTTCCAGGCTGACGAGAGCCTGCTTGGGTTGCTATGTGAGCCACCATGAAGCTTCCATTAGCTCAGCTGGGAGAGAAGCATTATTAGCTTTGGCACAGCAACATTAGCTCCAGCTCAGCACTGACCACATTCTGGTCACTGACTGCTTCTGGTCTGAGCAGCTCAGAGAGCAAGCAGGCTGGGCTGGGAATTGATCAAGGCACATGCAATCCTGGCTCTTGTCTGCATAATGTTGGCATTCCCACCGTGTTAGGCTAGGGCACTGTGAAAAACAAAAAAGATTGCTCAAAGGCTTAAGGAACTGGTTGTGACTATATCTAATGCTTGATGTGAAAAGGCACAGAAGGTGAATGCACGGTTTCACAGTCTTAAGTAATAGTTTACTGGGGTGTACCTGAAGGACAGGGTGGATTTGTGTAACTACAAGCTTACCCTTTAGATCTTATTCTCCTTCACTTGAGAAGATTTCCTCAGAGGGGAAAAGATCTGAGACTGGTATAAAAGCAATTACTCATTGTGTGGTTTCTTTATTGTCTGTTGGCATGAATCAGAGCCAAGCTTCCTCAGGTTTGCTGGGCAACCAATGACAATGCTATTGTGCTTTCACCAGGCAAGGAGGATTTCCATAACCCTTGGTGTGCTAGATATCTATGTGTGAAATCCGATTTTAATCTGTCTCTATAAACATACTAACATATCTCTAGCTAGCCCTCAGGGCATTAATGCCTGAGGTAATGTCTGGATTCGATGCCCCTCCCCTCCATTTCTCCCTGCTTCCTCTTTCATACAAAAGCTTCTTGGCTCAGCAATGAGTCCCTTGTCCTCAGGAGATTTATTTTTTTATTTTATTATTGAGTGATCTTCCATTTCTTTTTGCTTGTACACAATGAACTTCACCAATGCACCTGCCAAAGGAGCAGATATAAATTTTTTAGATGTGACATCATGGCCCCATGGTGGCACCTCTACCAGAGAAGAAAGAGCCTTTAGGGTATCTCATGAAATTCCAGTACGCTAAGTACGAGTGCTTTGCCTAAACTACCTGGTGACTAAATCTGCTTTTGAATCAAGTTTTGTGTCCATAAAAGGGTTAATCAGCCCTCTGAAAATGGTATAAATATGCTGATTGGCATTAAGGAGTCAGATGTTTGGCAAAGCTAATCACAGTGAGAAAACATCACAAGCTTTACTATCATAGGTCTAATGTACCTCCAAAGTAGCACCTGTTGGTAAATACCGGATTTTGAAAAGCCAGCTCCAAGGACAGTAGCACAGTCATATCTGATACTACCAACCCTCTGTTCTATCCTGTGAAGAGTAAGAAACAACAAAGCTCCCTAGATCACCCACACATCTTATTCCAGTTGAAATATGTTCCAGTTCATTTTTTGTTTGTTGAATTCAAAGGCAAGCATATGGACAGACAAACTGCACTTCCAGACAATGAAAAGAATGGATCACTAAAGTAATTCTGGTGATTTTTGTACTACATATTTCCTTTTTGACCAATACGCAGGTGGTATCGCTTCGTTACATTACCCAGCCTGCAAGCCTGGCTGTTTAATTACTGCTGTTCCTGCACAAGTATCAGGCTCTGTAAATCTACAAGGTGGTGACTGATGCTTGGGCACAACATGCTAATTAAGTGCTTGTAGGGAGAGGTTACATTGTTTCTAACGAATCTAGTTAGTCCTTTTGTCATAACAAACAGTGCCCAGTCTTGCATATATATGTGGTAATACCTTATCATCACCCTCTCATTAACGTATGAAAATCATAGAATGTAGAAAGGTTTATCAGGCTTCTATTGTGTAACTCAACACTGACGAGCAGAAGTGTGTTTCATCACCCTTCCTTGGGGAGGGCAGCAGAGAGGACCTGCTATTGAGATAGTTGACTTTGGGCCATCTTGTCAGATATAAAGTCTCCTCTGTTTTACATCAGGTAGACTATAAATGTTTAACTGTTTCAGTGAACAACTGAATGTTAGAAACGTAATCAGCAAAGTACAGCACATGAGAACCAAAAGTTAGATGTTGCTGCTTTTCACTGACCCACAATGAAAGACCTCAAAACTGCATTATGAGCCACAGAGGGGTTCAAACTTGCTTCAGGAGGAAAAACACAGTGAAGATAATTGCCAGACATCTCAAAGTCCTCTGAGGCTGCGTTTTCTGCTTGACAAAGGCTAGGAAATCTACAAGTTTGCATGAAAAACTGAAGCAGAGGGTACTTGAAGAATTTCCATCCACAAAGAATTAGCTTTTGCAGCTGATGATTGATCTAGTCTCCTCATTGAAGTCTGCAGGATTCCCCATTGATTTGAACGGAAGCAGAATTTGGCTCTAAGTACTAAAGCAAGACCGAGACATTTAAGAACCACAAAATCACTTGGTGTAAGACACACTTCATTATAGTAATTATTGTGTTGCTTAATGGCAAATGAGTAGTATTCACTCTTACAAAATGTGTTTTTCTTTGACAATGTTTATATTGTCATCTAGAAAGGGGTTTGCAACAAAGATCTGCCCCACAACTGTTAGAATTTCTTAGACTTAACAGTATTCTGTTGTGCGGCATGTGTATAAAACTGAGCAAAATTGTATGCATTATAAAACAACATACATGTTGATTGTAAATTTAATTGTACAATAGTGAAAGACATTTAATGTAGCCACTTTCATCACACCTTATTTCAAATAAGAAAAGAAAGGTAAAGCAATATATATTTAATCTATAAGCACGCAGGATGTTCCACATAAATGAAGCAGGTCTTCAGAGTGGAAATTCCTGAACTTGAACTCCTTAGCTACAGTTTACAGTGGTGACGTAAATTTAAAAAGTCCTTGACACCTCCATATTTGGTGGTGACCGGCAATATGAAGTGAGAGCAAGACTTCATGCATATGAAACACAGTATGAGGTTGGCCTAGGAGCAAATTAATGTGTTCCAGTTTTCAAGCAGTTAGTAGCAACTAGAAAAACAGTTTTCATGGAAGGGACTTTCATAGAGCATGTGGCCTTGACTTGCTGGTAGTTTCATCACACCATGCATAGAAGTTCCACTGATTTGTGGAATTAGTGCAACTCGTTAAAGTATGTAACAACTGCTGAGTGAGATAAACCTATGAATCCCTGAGGCTGCAGGTGTTAGGTAGGGAAAGTTGTTAAAATGTATCTTAATTAAATTTACAGAGATATTATGGGCTTATGAACTCCAGTGAGATGACCGTACTGAGGAACGGTAATGTGTATTGCTGAGTTCACAGCTGTTCTTTTCACTAGAGCCTATACACTAGCTCTACAGAGAAAATATTCTAGAAGTCTTGGGAAACTTTCTTTGCCCATATTATTTAAGCTGTGGCCATCCACACTGGTGAGTATGAAGTCTGATGCAGTCTCACTGCACCAACCCATGATATTAGAGCTGAGAAAAGGGGGAGCCCCTCTGCTGTCTGAATTTGAGAGACATGTAAAAACTGGGATTTCAGGATCTGCCTCCAGCTCGTTTGAAACTCGAGGACTGGCACAGGTAGATGTGCCTTCCTCCAGTGGCTGCCCCCTGTAAAATCAGGGACCTGCCAGGCAGGGAATGCCTCTAGAGACAGTCCACTGTCTCTCAAGGGTAATAAGTTGATTTTGAGGAAGCATAGTTTTTATGAAAAAAAAAATAAACAAATGCAGGTTTAACTACATAATAGAAAATACATTAAAATATTCATGTTTACTTCTTTGATTTCAAGTAAGAATTTAATTAATATTCAAGTTCTGTGTGACTGAGAAGCAGGAAGACAGCATCCTCTGGGATGATTTTATTATCTGACAGATATGTAAGATCATAGAATCATAGAACACCAGGTTGGGCGAGATCTCAAGGATCATCTGGTCCAACCTTTCTTGGCAAAAGCATAGTCTAGACAAGATGGCCTAGCACCCTGTCCAGCTGAATCTTAATAGTGTCCATTGTTACAGAATCCATCACTTCCCTGGGGAGATTATTCCAATGGCTGATTGTTCTCATTGTGAAAAGTTTGTATCCAAGCAGAATCTGTGGTATGTTGAATGTGAAGGAGAACCATAGCTCTTCCCTTCCTTACCCGTGGTTAGGACTTGCAAGAAGGCATGTCTGAAAGAATTACATTGATGGTACAACCAAATGTTGTCTGTGTCAATGTGATGTGTTGTCAAGCATGTTCTCTAAGCTGGGGATGGCAGTGAGAAGTAAATATTTTTTTCCAGTTTTATTCAAGTAATAAGGAGTCCATGAGATGGCAAACATTTTTTAAACTAGGCAGAATTTTAATGAAGGAATTATGAAACTCTGACATGAGCAGCGCATCTAACGGGCTTCCCAACATCATAGCAATGGAGGAGGGATGTGGTGGTTTAGTAAAGCTGTGGTGGTTCAGCCAGTATTTCCTCAGGTTCTACAAGTTTTCTGCTTTTCTCATGTGGATTAGACAGAGAAGATAAAGAGGTCACTGTGATCCCACTAGCGCTCTCCATGCTGGTGTCCAACTGATTAAATAGGAAGCAACAGCTATCCTTGAAGGCTGCACTGTGTTGTCAGAGGTCACTAGACAGAATCTGAGGACCAAGCTGGTGTCATGGTTGTCACAGTAAGCCCAAAACCAAAAAGCAGCAGGCAACTAGCAGGCATACAGGTATCTCTAACCACAGGCTTTAAAATATGATACCAACAGTGGAGGTTGGATTTTCTTGTAAAACAGATATTGGATTTGAAGGGAAAAAAGAGGTATATAAAAGGTGAGCCAACCTGCTATGGTTGAGAAGCATATATTGTTGAGATGCACAGACTCTTACTCTGAAGTAAGATGGCATTGTTAGAACAGGATATTTTGAAGACCCTTCTGACCTACAGCAAATTGGAATTGTTTAAGGCTGCCGCAGAGCTGAGTGTGCTGAGTGGCAAGATGGTCTCTTGATTAGTGGCCACCTATGGGCTGACCTGTCAGTATGTGACCATCATAATGATTACAGCAAAATGAACCAACAATGCCCAGCTGCCATACCTCTGATCTGTATAAGCATGCCTGTGGCATTATAGCCATGTGCTAGGTATTTAACCACAACCATTGGGACATGGTGAACATCAGCTTGGTTGTAGCACCTCGAACAACCTAGTTGTGCTTCTGACATATGAGAGACTGACCTGCTTGGAAAAGGCCAGGGTGGCACAGTATTTGAGATGCTTGTAGTCCTGTTTGAACTTCTATGAAGCCTCTAACTCCTTCAGTGTGCTTTCTCAGTGCCAGTGTCCTGTGGCAGTAAACCGACGTAACAAGAGCACTGTGAATGCTGAAGGAAAGCACTGACTGGAACTTCTTATAAAGGTCTATGCAGTAGATCTAGTCGCTGAAGAAAAAGTAGACTACTAAGTATGAGTGCCAGAAGGTCTATGACCAGTGTATTGCAAGGACTTACAGGGAAGTAGGTACTGCCAAAGGTAACTCAGCTTTGATGCAGTGTTGTCATGCCTGAGGCTCACTGGGGGACAGAAACCACCAGAGTCAGGTTGGAAACATTCACTGAGGCAATTCTAGCAGAAGAGGCCAGACACAGCTGCTATACTTGTGCCAGAAATCAAGAAAATATGCTGATAAATCAGATGGTTCAGACAGGAGCCAGGAGAATGATGAACAGTAAATAGAAAGGATCTCATATTGCTCAGTTTAACAAAGAATGATATGGAAAGGCTTGTTAACAGATTACACGTGCCTACATGGAGAGAAGAAATTTGCTAATAAAGAGAACAAACTCCTGAAGATAGCATTTTAATGTGATGAAGCTGAATATGAGTGAAGTCTAGAAATTGAGCATGAATTTTGGAAACAGTATATCAAAGACTTCCATGGGTGGAATTGTGACTGATTGTCGTCTGATGATTTACAGAAGTCCTTACAAAGAGAGATGGATATTGCTCTCTCATTCCTCATTTCATGTTGCTATTTGAAATATATTATAGCATCTTTGTTCTTATCAGCCTCTGAAGTTCAATACAAAGAAGTGGAATCTACTTGCTAAACTTGTCTAAAGATCTACATTCTTATTAACTTCACATAAGCAGTGCCACTAACAGGAAGAGAATGTCTTTTCCAGATATGTTTCTTTCAGTACACCCCCTGTAGGAAATTTAAGTCTCTACTCCAAAAAAAATTTATAATTTATAGAAGAGGCTGATTGCTTTACAGTATGAAACTGAAAGCTACATTTCGTTAATACAAGTTGGTTCTTCTGGGAATGGGTCTGTTACAGTTATAAATCATAAAAAGCCGTAATAACACTGGTCTTCTCTAACAGCTGTTAGGTTTTACAGTGTTTACAGGTAATATTTTCAGAGATTAAAACCTTTTTATAATGCCAACATTTCACTAATCTGATTAACTTTTTTGATTAGTCAGAACTATTTCAAAAGGCTTGCACCCTGTAACAGTGGAGGATTATGCCCCTAGATGACACATAACAGGCTTTTCTATCAGAGTAACACGTATTAATCTTAAGAAAGGTCCAAGCAGAATCAAGATATATTCTTATGTTTCATATCTTATCCACAGACTAGTGAGATTTGACATGAAACACAGTGAAAAATTGTCTTGCTTTTTAGAAGAAGGTCGGATCACATAATTGTATTCTTTATCAAGTGTTTTCTTTGTCTGAGGAGTCCTGTTAACTTGAATGGCAAAGCCACTTTTTTTTGTTCCCCATAGAGGCATATCAAGAGCACCTGACCACCTGCATAGATTGGATTAGGATCTTGGCTCAGCTAATTGTATTTACATTTTTACTAAAATGAAGGTTCATTATTTCACATTCCAGAGCTTTCAAGCTTCTGTCAAGTATAGAACCAGTTAGTATCTATACCAGATAGGTATATCACTTCAGACCAGCTACAGGACTTCCCCAGTTACAGAAAAAAAGATTTGTAGGAAGAGAGGAAAGAAATAGCTATATACCATTACTATAAAACTTCTAAGGAATTATCATCTGGGACATAATTGCAAAGAAATAGTAGTTTTCCCCTGGAAAATTGAAATTGCTTATGCTGACACATAAAATATGGTGTTATAACTGTTACTGTTCGTGTTGTCCTATATGGAGATGATTATATATTGTATATAAGATTCTATTATCTATATAATGGCAGTTATTACACACCAAAATTAAAGAAAAAAAACATAGAGATGAAAAGTAATGCCAAAGTAATTAAGCCTAAGAAGTACACAAATAAATACTACATAATCTTTTGCCTTTGACTGAATTCTGATCCAGATCGCCTCCCTATGCGAGACTGTACTTGTCCCAGATAAACAAAATCCATGCCATATGCAATAACTATGTTGAAGAAAACCTACCTTAACTGAAGGAAACTGAGAGTATGCTGAAAGCTATTTCACTAAATAAATAATGTCTCAATTATGCCTATTAACATCAAAGGAGAAAACAAATTACTAGACAATTTAAAAAACTATCCTAACACCTTACCTTACTTTATTTTGTTGTCATTTTAGCAAGCAAAGCAAGCAACACCTTTTAAAAAATAGGTTTAGCACACAATTAAAAACAAAAAAACCAATTTTTAAAGAGTTTTTAAGACATCTGATAATATACCAGAAAACTTTTGTTTGCAATGCAGTTTGGGTCTATTTCTATGATTTTATAAGTAGAAGTCAAGCATAGTGGCTCTTCATTCACTGAGGGTCCTCTTTGGCTTTATCACAATAAGAATGATAAGACTTTATTATTCTTAGCTGTAGATATATTCCCTGAAGACCAGTGGCTTTATTATGTATTTCCGCTAATGTTAAGTAAGAGTATTTTGGCATCTACATCTTCTACAAAATACAGGCGTTTAGTAGGCAACATTGCCACATTATAGATTTAGCTCCCTTGACCTCTCTATTTTGTCCATCTTCCTACTTCTTGTCTCTCTTCCTGTCTTCTCTTTTATCTTTCATTTTACCTGTGAGCTATACTCAAGATCCACAAGAATTTCAATGGGAAAAAATGGTACCTCTTCAAAACAGCTGAGTGCGTTCAAGCAAGCTGAATGAGCCTTCCTTATCCCAAAGATATGGAACAAAGAAACTTGAAAATGGCCATGCGGTCAGACTTTCTAGCCAGGAGTTTTTGAAATGCTAAGCAAACAAATGCAATATTTAATGCCAGAGTTGATATTGCATCACAAGCCATTGGGAAGCTATCTAGTGCTTTTTTTTTCCCACTGTATTTGTTAGAAGAGTGGTATTTACTGTTGCATATTCATGCATGCAAGGACACATCAACTCATCCTTTTTTTTTTATAATCCTAATATGCCTATCATTCACAGTATGATTGAAAATTTCCTGGAAGGATAAATCTGGACTTAGGGAGGTGCCTTTTGTGGGTTCCAAAAACGTCAGTTTACATTTGGTTGATTTATAACTGTGGAACAGGCATTTTTCAGCCTGCAGTTTGAATAGTATAGGAGGTTTGGGGTTTTGTTGGGTTTTTTTGGTTGGTTTGTTTTTTTTTTTGTTTGTTTTTTTTTTGAGGTGGGGATTGGAAACATGTCAAAACCCTTCTGACATTCAGTAGCACTAATCATGCCCTATTGTGGTGTTTCACATCCCCATCTTAGCAGAGTCCAGACTCTGTGCTGCCTGAAAAACGGCTGCTCCATTGCCTTCCGTGAGCATGCACTGCGGAGTGCTGACAAGTATTCTGCAATAGAGATGACACTAACTTTCCATCTCGGTGTGTGAGTGGAAGAGTAATGAGAGAAGTAGGCTGTGCTGGCACTTGGGCTCAGCCAAGACCTCTTAAGAGGTTTGTGGTGCTGCCTGCCTAATTCACCTCAATGAGTGGAGAAGCAAGAATGAGGATTTTTACAGATATATCTTCAGAGAAAAAAAAAAAATCTTTTTGCTGTGGTACATTGCCCAGAGAGAAAAGAACAGCTGTTTGAAGGTGCTGAGAAGTATAAAATGGTAGAAATAGTCCCAGAAGAGGCAAGTTAGTAGGGAAAGGCCAGATGAGGTGTTCAGAAGCACATAATAAATTGTGAAGCCATGTAATAAATATTATTTAGTGCATGGTTCTGCAGTTTATCTTATTATTCTAAGCTTACTGTGAGGATAACACCATCCATATTTTTTATGTATATGCTGTATATAATATTTGCATGGACACATAAAGTACTTCTGTAAATAGGACCCTATTTATATATAAACATCCTGCTGTGCTCTGGAATACTTCTGACTTTTTTGGTATTATTAGTATAAAGATAACAGTGGAATGAATAAATTTTTGTCAGCGTTGGAATAGCTTCATCTTTGGCTGTTTACAACTTTTGCACACTTGTATAAACCAGCTGGTATCAAGTTTAAAAGGAAATCGTATCAATGACAGAGAAAAATCAAAACAGATGCTCATTACATTTGTCTAAGATAAAATTAACTGAACCTGTCATATTTTGTGGGCAATTCTTCTACCATCTGCAGAACAAAGCAAATACACTTAATTCACTACAGCCTTTAGTTTATAGGTCAGATATGGCCTCTTAGGGCTATTGTGTTTGTGTTTAAAAAGCTTAGAATGAGGTTGAAAACAAAAAAGCTGGAAATGTTTATTTTTGTGGCCTGAGATAATAACCCTTCCTGAGTTTCAGTTATTCTAATTTAAGGTTTACACTTGGATGAAATAACCAGACTCGGCACAAATAATTCACATGCAGCTGGATGGAGGGAAGGGAACTCATGCAGGGAATTAATGAATTTAGCTGTTACCTCCTGAGACTGGAGAGGAACCTCTGTCTTAAATAGATCCGTCTCAGAAGAAAGAAACCAAGTCAGCAGTGTGTCCTTGTGATGATGAAGGCCAATCGCATCCAGGGTTGTATTAGCAAGAGTGTTGCCAGCGGGCCGACAGAAGAGGGATTACTCTTTCTGCTTAGCCCTGTGAAGCTCTTCCTGCAATACCATGTCCCATTCTTTGACCTTATTCACAAATTTCTAACTACTCATAAACTGTTACTGCATCAACATTTTACCCAGTGCTACACTCTATGTAGTTTTTGTAATCTTTAAAAAAATATGCCCTTTAAATCTGTAGTCATGTGCACCAGATTGTGCTTCATTGTTTTGTGGGAAGAAAGGAGGTTGCTGTAAAGGATATAATCAATGCAAGACTGCTTTATGAGGTGTTAATATCCTTGAGAGAAAGCCAGAGAGGTTCAGAAGAGGTGGCTCTGATTTGGCTTATCTTTTGAGCCAGTTTGCAGACCTAGTCCTGGTATAATTTGACAAATAAGCTGCACACAAAGAACAGTCAGAGCAGTGAACTTGTAATTCCCACGTGTGCCTGGAAACGTGGGAAGGAATCCCCCTCGCAGGCTGGTAAGGCAGAACCTAATGGAGCCCTCTAATCAGCTGTTGCTGCTATTGTCCGCACTTCCTTTCACTGTGTCATCATTTGTGGGAATTTGAAGGAAATATGTATGTGATTATAATGTGGAAGTTGATGATTTAACCTGCTGCTGGACCTGCTTGGCTAAACTCTTTTAGCTTACTGAATCTGTGGTTGAGTAGTACCACCCGTGGACAGAGTTTTTCAGGAGCAGGACCTGTCCATAAACCTTTAATGACTTTTATTTTGAATATCAGTGATTTTTTTTTTTTAAATTATTTCCCATGAGGTAGATTACTAACATGAAATAAAGGTAAATAAACTCATTCTTTAAGTACAATCTATACTACATATGTAATATTGTTCCATTTTTATGGTACTCTTAGTGTTGAAACAGAATAGTTGAGGTCTATTGAACACACAGGACTTCAGGGCTCTTTTCTGGTAATTAGACACATAACTTAAGTCCATAAAAGTGCTTTCTTGGAATCACTGTTGCTAAAGGTGTGACACAATTTACTTTTGTGCTTGGCATGAGTCCTGCAAGCAATATATACCATTTTATTTCAGGATATATACACTAGACATTATTGTCAACAGTACAAACAATTATAACTAGACTTGCTTATTCATGTTAACCCATAATATCATTCTAGAATGATTTGAGGGTAAAGCTAAGAACACTAATAAAAATACATTTTTATTTTTATACAGAATCCATAATGAAAGCTGCTGCAAAAATCTCTGCTGAGAGTTAATAGAAAGATTTAACAGGGAAGGGCAAATTTATGTGTGCAACCAGAAATACCAGGTTTGCTCTATACTGCGGTTTGAGAGGGAATAGAAGAATACCAGTTAATTATGAGGGAGGGAAGAACATCTTCTATTTGCAAAGTTGTAGTTAGTCCTGCTAGTTGAAAGCTTTTACCACAGCTTCTGGAGGTACATGTCAGCCCTCACTTCCCTGTTGGAATGAACATAAGCAACGATGTCTCATGAATGAATGAGCCTCACTTCTCTCTGAGGCCATGTGACTAGAAGATCACATTTCAAGATAAAACAAGCAGGGTTTTCTAATGTTACCCCTTTGAAATAGCAGTTTCATAAACTCTGAACTGTGTCTGGTAAACGGCAATGCTCAAGTTCATGTCACATCTAAGTGCAGACAGATCTTGACTTCTACCTGACAGCAGACCAGTTATACTAGTACTTGGCCATTACTTATGTTTTGTAAACAACTGGACTCTTCTTTCCTAAGGCAGTTAAATAAAGGCAGGCATATGATTAAAATCCCTTTTCTAGAAGCTCATGAAATCACTGCAAAGATGCTGAGTACTGCACACTCAAAAAAGATATCTGAAGTATTTCAGATCTGGACAACCTGATTTAGAATGTCAACCTAATTTAGAAACAAGCAGCGAGATCAGGAATTCAAGAATGAAAGGAATCTAACCCAACATTTAAAGGCACCTATTAGAAATTTATGGATTATTAGTCTATCAAAAGACCAGGGAGCTTTCACATCTGTTTTGATACTTCATTTCTCGTATCAAGCACTGCTCCACAACCATTTGGGAGCCTGCAAGAAGCTATTCAAGCTTTAGTACAAGGTTCACTATACCATAAATAAAATGATCGACTCTGACATTGGTTAGTTTTTCCACAGGCAGCCTCAGAGAAAACAATTTAATGAGCAAGGGGAATAAATGGTTCTTTTGCACTTCGATGTGGTCTGTCACAGCAAATTTCACATGCATTGTCAAAATAAGGGTAAGGGAGTGTATGCTTCTGTTCCCCATGCCACACAGCTCCTGTGAACAAATAGGTAAGTTCGTTATTGAGACTTCTCAGATTGTCTTTCACTGGGAATCAGCTTCATATTTCAAATCACAGAAATATCAGTGATTAAATTGCCAATCTGTTTCCTAAAGCAGAGAGCGTTGCTGAAAGATTCTTCCTAAGGCATTCTAAGGTACGGTCTTACTGTTTCTCTTCTCAACGGCTATCTGTCAGAAGCACAGCCTGAGCCTGTTGCCACTGCAGTGCCAGAGTGCTTCAGCCCATTGTTAATGAAAAGTCTTCTATCACTGTAAATGGAGAGCTTTTCCGAGACTCCTGGCAAACATTGAAGAACTGATTTGAAATGTTCAAACCCTTGCATACTGGTGTCACCTGAAAGGAAGGCAGTAGAAGTAAGTAAAGAAAAGAAGAACCCTTTAATTCACAATATCTAGGGTCGGAGTTAAGATAGAACTAGGAAATGGAACAAAGCAAGAAGGAATCAGAGAGCACCTAAGTCTGGTGTCAAAAGACAGAATCCGAAAGTACAGGAGCAGCCAAAAGCTACAGATGAAAGCTTGAAGCACCAGCTAGCCAGGGAGCAATGTGGGCTGCTCTAGAGGTTACCTGTGGTTAGGCTGTGGTTACCAAAGCTCAAGCTGAAAAGAGCAGTTCTTTGATCCTGGGTAACGAACCTCAGCTAGTGAGAACTGAGGCCAAACTCAGATCCCTGAAACAAGCCACAGTAGAGCAGGCTCCTAGTTTAAGGGCATAGCTTAATCCAGCATCTGAGACAAACTGCAGAACTTGAGAGGCTGAGTCAAGGGCTAGACAGTTGCATTGTGCTTTGGTGCAGTATTGTGTTCAAGTATTTTGCTATTCTGTTTCTCCAGTGAGAATCAGATATTGAAGAGAATGTTAATACTAGTTCACTACTCCCCATCCAGCAAGTCATGGAAAGGATTTTGTTCCTTTCCATGGACTTTGGATCAGGATTACAAGTCCTTTAGGAGCTCAGTTTGTTGGGTAATTGTGAATCATTTTCTTTCTTATCCTACAGATATATCCTCTACTTTGGCAGACTGACTGCTGCCGTTTTTTTGAAAGATATTGAGAAACTGAATGAAAGGAAGTAAGCATTAGACAGGGTAATTTTCCTGTGATGAATTAGGGCTGGGCACTCATTTGTTCCTCTGAGAAATTTTTTATCTGGTTTTATAACTCAGCTGTACTTGATGGGAAACCAACTGAGCCTTCGTCACGTAGTCACAAGCAGGATAATACCTGTACCTTAAGTTGCTTACCTACTTCCAGTAGCTTTAATGATCATCTGTCAAACTCAAACTCCTGAGAACTTCTATAACATGCCACAAGGGGCAAAAGAAGGGTCCAAGTATGGTATAGATGAGCACTTTAGGCCATGTTATATACTATGTGGTAATTTGAACGGCTACATTTACAGCTAAGCTTTACCAGATGACACATACAGAATGAATCATAACATGTCTGAGTCTGCACACCCTTCTGACTACAGTGAGCTAGGGGCAAAGGGATTAAGCATTCCCTTGTCTCCTTCCTCAAGAGGCCAAATCAAAGATCTGCCCCCTGCTTTTTAGCTCCCCGTTTTTGCCACAGCTCCCTCCAGTCCAAAAGTTCACCATCAGTAGTTTTATATATGCTTCCATATATACTTTACATATATCTACATATTCATGCACATCCACATACTTACAGAAACAATATATACATACTAACTTCCATGGTTTTAACATTGTTTGCATATGTCAGATGTGTGACTAATGTTATAAGGAACAGCGTCATATGACTGCAAGGGAGTGAGTTGCCATTGCTACAAGTAAGCTGCTGGTGAAAGCTGCCTCTTCCTTTCCCAAAAGCTTATGTCACAAAATGATAGCCAGAAAGACAAAGCTCAGTAGACTTTTCTGAAACAACATTGTTGCCCTTTTGCTGACCTCTTTGCTGTACTTGAGCGACTGGCAGCACTAAGCTATTAAGAAACAGGGTGTGCAGGTTGCACCCAAAAATATTCATAAACACCTGTCTATCATGGCTTCTTTGGAGGAATATGTACTTTTGTCATTGCTCCTGGCATCTTGGAACAACACTGCACACCATTGGGTTCTCTAACCTTATCAGCTGGGTCTAACTGCATATAGGGCTTAGCAAAAACAGAACATGGTTCAGTCTAGAGCATTTCCCATGGGCTCTTTTCTTTTTTTTTCTCTTTGTGAATTGTTACTGACAATGTTCTTCCATGAGTAAACGTTTTCAGCATTCCTACGATCTCATTCAGCTTTTTCCTGTAGGTCTTGTTGAGACAGGAGGGTGAAAATAAACACACTTCTGCTGGGTGAATGGATGTCTTGGGAATTTGTAGTAGGATGTAAGAGATTGCTTTTTTCCTTCTTCCCTGTTTTCAGTCCTGCTTAACTTCTGTTGCATATATAGCAATTGCCTTCTGCATAAGGAGAGGACATTAGTGTTCAAGAGTCATTTTTTATTTCACAGCCTACAGAACACACTTTGAATATTCTTTTGATAACACAAACTTCAGTCTTTGAGATACACCAAACCTAAATGGGACCCAAGGAACAATAAGGCTTATTCTCTTCAGCTGAAAAAAAGCACTGGGGTGAAAAGCTGAAGTATGGAATTTAGCACAGCATGCACCCTCTGAAGGAACTCCTTCCCCTTTCTGCCTCTTTCCCCCTGCTACCATCAACTGCCATCAGATGATGATTGCAATGGGCAATTGCAGCTTCTCATGGAGAAGGAAAGGGTATCTCAGAGAATTGAGTGAGCTGAGTTTCTACCCTCCTATAGTCCCAGTAAGGCCTGCCTGGGACTGTTTTGCAAGGGCTTAGTTAGTCTAGCCCAGTGACAGCTGTTTCTTTCATCATCTGTTTTTCATATGTTACATTTGTATTTAACATTGCTCTCTGTCAGGTCTAATAAACCTTTTCTTCTAAGGGGCTGCTTTCTGAAAGGGGTTAAAGAATTTATTCTCCAAGCTAAAAAAACCTGCATTGAAAAAGAGCTAGAGAGAAGGACATTGCCCTGAAAGCAAATTTTGTTTTGGCTTTCATGCCTAGAAATGGGGTAGCAGAAAGGAAGGTAAATACCTTACTGGAATTAGTCATTAGACTCCCAACTTCCCCTCTTACAAGAAGACAGAAAGCTTAAGGCAAGTCCCTGGCACTAGTTGCAAAGTAGGGTGGGGATTCCCTTTCACAGCAGAAAGAGCAATTATTTGCTATCATTACTTAATTCTTTTTAATTAGTCTTTGGACATCTATGTTACAACTCAGCTTCTCTCCAATGGCAAGAGGTCTTGTTGGGTCATGCGAGTGCCACTATTCTTTCTCTTTTCTGTTCACCTGAAAGCCCACTGACTCCCACACAGAGGACCATCAACCTGTAAGGATGGAATAATTCTCAGATAAAAAAAAAAGTCAACCCTAATAGCATGTGTCCTACATTCTAAGATAAAAATTTTATGCTGAAATTGCAAGTCAGTACTTGAGCAGATTAGGTTTACACAAGACTTTCTAGCTGTTCAATACTACTCAATTCTGCACCAACAGAAATGATATTCCATTTCTGTACCAGCAGAAAAACAGGAAAGTTGAGGAGAAAAACAAGAGGCCAGAAAATCTTCTGAGGAGCGAGGTCAGTAGGGGTGGAGGTAGCTAACAAGAAGATAAGGATCTAGGGCACGGTTTTGCTAAGATTTGATATATTGGTTTTATTTGTAAAGGCAGGCTAATTTTGTGTCAGAATGACCCAGAATTGCAGAGACTTTTCCATCTATGTACTAAAGGGCTATATTTCACGCAATTTTTATGTATTAGAGTTCTTGTATCTCATTTCAGTACCACCTCCTGCATAAAATAAGCTTTATGCAAATAAATGTTTGAGATTTAGGTGATCCTGCTCTGGCACGGGGTTTGGACTTGATGATCTTTCAAGGTCCCTTCCAACCTCTAACATTATTCTGTGATTCTGTGATTTATGGATTGGTCTATGTTTTCAAAGGTCTGACAATGCACTAATCATTAAAAAGAAGGTGTTTCGTAATAGTTTTTCTACAGCATCATTCAGAAAAAGTCCCAGTAAACTTCACAGACCTGACCTAATTAAAACCAACATCAAACACATGCCTCTTCAGTGTTGATTCAAAAACCAAATTCTGATTCTGATTCAAATTTTGATTCTGATTTCCAAATATAAATAAGAAGCTGATTCCATAATTGTGAAGCAGAAGTACAAAAGGCTCCAGCCGCCAAACGTTTTCAATTTTTATTTAGGACAAGCTAATAAATCAGACTCTGACCTCGAAGTATAACTGGAAACATAAAATGAAAGTCAATTGTGAGGATATTCTGGAGTAATGTGAAGAACTGGATAGGTAAACAGCAATACTTTAAAAATATCAGCATAAAATATTACTGCTAACCGATGCAAAGTTTTCAGCTCCAGGGTGTTTTATTCCAAGACCTTCCAGACTTTTTTTTGCTTTACAGTAAAACAGCTGTACTTACTTATGCAACCTAGCAGGCTACAGTATTGTATCAGTAACTGAGCTGAAACTGTTTGCAGAGTACCGGTTGTGAGAGTTTTCTTAAACCAGCGCAGTCTGAGGTCTAAATGCTACTGATAGCATCTGTGCTGAGTGGTCACAAACTGCAACTAGAGACCTGTCCCAGGTGTCATTATAAAAATGGCAGGGTGATCCTTTATGGATGGACTCTTCTGTGATCTCCATACACCCTGTGCCAGAAATAGATTTTTCATCTATTGTTTAAGAATTCATTTCCTATCTTAGCTGAGGCAAGCAGAACACCTTCATCTAGAACTTCCTAGCAGTCATTCTTGGATCTCAGGTGTAGAATTCATCCTTGTTTTCCCATTGTTCGCTGACAATAAAAAAAGGCTCTTTAAGTTATGTCATTTTTGCTTCACAGTTCTCCAAAGAGAAGGGAGAGTTTCTTGCCAAATACTGCTGTCAGTCTGACATAACTATGGGCTTGATAACACAAAAATTGAAAATGTTTCTCTTTTCAATTGATTAAATGACGGAGTACAGACTTCTTTAATAGAGCAGTCGGTGTAACTCATCCATAAACTCAGCATGGAGCACTGTGTTCACCATGCTCTAAATTGCTGACAAACAGTTTATGGTTTGTCACATTTGGCAATCTCTGTACGGAAAAAAAGGCCAGTGTTAGGCTGAAATAAAAATAGGTCCTTTAACCAGAACTTGGAAACAACTTGTAGGAAGCGAGGTTGTGCAAATATATCAAAAACGTTCAGCTTTGCATTTCTCACCAGAAATGCTTTAGTTTTGTACATCATAATTAACTGTCCTTTCCAGTCAAGTTACCATCTGTAAACTATGCAATGTCGATGTTAAGAATTTGTAGGTAATGTTTCTAACACATTCATCTAATGCTGGGTATTAGTGAAATGGAATGGTAGCTAAAGAAGCGAGGAAGGTGAACTTGGAACATTTTGGCTCTATTATCTTACTCTCATAAATCACCTTGTCTCAGGTGACAGACCTTAGAGTGTTTTTTCCACTTCTCCACCTTCTGGCAACTTTTTGAAAGTTGACATTCGTGAAGTATGTTCGTAAAGTGTTTTGTTTTGACTTTATGCAAACATCTAGTGTGAAAAAAAAGAAAATAAAATCATGCCCAATAATTTTAACTACTCGGATATACGGTTCCGTTTCCATAATGCTTGGGTTTTGTACTGCCACAGCTTCCAGAGAAGCCCTGTAGAACTAGGACGTCAACTCGTTATGTGTTTTACAAACTTCCAGGAAAATATACATCTTTATGCAAAGCTCTATGTACTTCTCAGCTTCATCTCCTCTGAGATGATCTAGATGAACAGGTTTTCACGGCAACACAAAGTTCTGCTGAGCTTAAGTTGAGCCATAACTGGGCACATGGAACCATCCACTTAAAGTATTTCACTGAATCATAACCCACATGGCAGTAAGCAGCAAAACCAAAGTGCAGAAAAAAGCAGTAGTAACATGGGTGGCAGATGTATACAGTTCGTGCACGGTTTTGCATTATAATGTAAGAAAGAGCCATCTGAAAATCCTCTTCAATGGCAGCTAATATATCTGTTGGTTAAAATGACGACATTCTAGCAAAGCCATGTGAGGATTAAAGATTATAATAGCAGAAGTGTCACAGATCAGAATCCAGCAGCTTCTTTACATATTAGACATACCTTAAAAAGCCAAAATATTCTTGACCTGATTAAACCTGACCTCTAAAAAGCACTGAAAATCTGCATGGCATAAAACTGCCCCAAGAATAATGCTTCTAGAAAGTCTTGTTTCTACTTCAGTACAATATAGATTCAGGGCAGGGTTACTGATTTTATTTTCCTCAGTTTATTTAAAGCAATTACTGTAGAGATTATTGTAAACACTGCCTTTCAGTTTCTGTGACCATAAGACCAGAATTAAGGAGTACTATCTACCCTAGAACATGGGCTGGCATTGTAGTATATCTAGGCATTAGCTGATAGAAGGAGCTCACAGACTGGATGAAGTACTTCACTAGCTAACAGGCATTTACAGCTGTATTAAGGATGAAAGCTGACAGATGAAGAAGTCAGGAGCCAAAATAGGACAAGGAGAGGTCTTCAGTCTTTCTGTAAGGCTCTTTGCTGCCTCTAAATCCCGACAAATGCTTTTACAGGTACAACTGCCCTTTCAGCATTTCAGTGTGTACCAGAAAGCTGTGGATTTATGAGGATAAGTGGTCTACAAAAGCCATCTTTTTCTACCTTCTGTTTTACCTTTGATGTACCAGTAGCTGTAGATTCAAAGTTCTCTTCCTGCATTGGGAATACACAACCTAACGTGTAAAAGGCTGCAATGCTTCAAGAATCTGAATAGTACAGCAAAATTTGCAAAATGCTTCCCCTTTCAGAAGCTCCTATGATCCTGAAATGTGCCATAGTGACAAATCACAAATGAAAATTAACCTAATTTTGCTACTGCTCTTCATAGTGAACCAGACCTTATTTATATCATTTAGTACAACTTGGCCATCCTGTCACAAAGAAATGACTTTCTGTATTGTAATTCCTGATTCCAGAATAGTATGATGTCTTTGCTTTTTGAAACCTTTGCTTCCATCTGCCCCTCACATATGTTAATAAAACATTTCTTAACATACAAATACATTCTTTGCTTCTGACACAAAGAATGAGAAGCTCCAAAACTGGCCATTTCCCTTACATCATCTTTTTTTAAAGTATTTTATAGATGCTAATAGAGTGTTATGGATGTCATCCAAATTTTAGTGACATAAGTGAAAAAACTCCCACTATATCAGTGACTTCAGTGAGTTTTGAATGTTACATGAGTAACATTCATTGCATAAATTTGGACAGCTTTCATTCAGAGAGCATTTTTAGATTACAAGCTTTACTTTTCATTAGTGATCATTTCTGTAGTTTCTGTAGTTTCTGTTTCTGTTTAGAATTTTCACATGTTTAGTTTCTGGTCCAAATCAGAATAAAGTCAAATAGTTTTGATAATTTCATGATACTGACAATTTTGTCAGTGTCTAACATGTAGAACTACTACACATAAAGAAACCAAGGTAGTCCAAGATACAGATACTGTAGAGATTAAAATGATGACTCTGTAGTTTCCCTAGTTTGTGTAAGACATTGTATTTCACTCACAGATGAAAGTCAATTTTTTAATACTATGTATATATAATTATTCTATAGAAATATGTGTGTATCTATATAAATGACTACCTAAAACTATAGAGAATACAGGCACATGAATACTTAAGTCATGTTAATTTAACTTTGTTCGTTTTGTTAATCTATTACAGAAGAGTTAATAGAGGTTAAAAAAAGGGGCAGAAACAAAGAAAATACTCTAATTTTGGAGTTAACTGGTTTTATTTAAATAGAATAGCTGTTTGCTAAACAGTTTTCAAATTATTTTAATAGTAAAAGGTATTCTAACAAACATTGTGTCTCTTCTGCAGATGCAGGTTCTTCTAGCTTGTTAAACGTTCCTAAGTGAACTCTCTAATAACAGACTGGCATGAAAAAAAATATTTTTTTTAGAATGTGCTTGCATTGGGACAGCTTCTGGACAATGAATTTAAAGATTTCAGAAAATGTTTACTGCATTTGAGGAGAGCCTTCTTGGAATAAGGAACCATGGATGTATTCTGGTAATAGATTTTCAGCCATAAGTCTTTGCGCAATTTAAGCAAGTTAGTAGATAGTAGCATCGCCAAGAAATGGGAATGATTTTCATAAACGGAGATCTGAATGGTTTTAATTCTTTCAAGTTATGATAGAGTATTCTGTATCATTATCTAAAACATAAGCAGAGATTCTACACAAGCAAATTACTTACAAAAGCATTGCCATCCAACGAAGAATAATAGGAAGTAGAAATAAACATACATTTCTAGTATCCTTTTATGGCAGCTGACAGAAAATGTTGATTTTTTTAGTGTTAACCACCCAATCATTATTAATGTGATAGAAATACCTACTTCAAGTTAGTCCAGGTAAAAGAAAACTAACATGGCTGTAGGCATAACACGCTCTGAATTGAAACCTTGAGAGTCATGGATCAGAATCAGAATACGAAGGACAATTGAGAATGGTCCAAAGCTGCTACAGGGTTGACACTAGAATCAAGCTCCAAATGCCTTCAGTGATCTTGGCCTCAGACAACAGCTTTAGTGCCATGGAGAAATCCAGCAACCAAAGGGTTTAAAAAGGAACAAATTTTGTGATTCCTATAGGTACTTTCTTAGCACTATGGATGCTTTTAAGTGAAGACTGGTCATAGAAAGACTTCAGCATTGTCAGCTAAGGTAGAGCTTCAAAAGGGTACAGTTTAATGCTGCTGGATTCTATCTATATAACATTTTCTATTTATTTCTAAGCCAATACTATATTCAAATTGGTCATTGCTTCTCCTATGTATGATGTAGATGGAAGAATAGCACATAAAAGCTGGGAGCATTGCTACCATCTTCTTAATTTGCTATGCAAATGAGCATACAGAAGCAGTAAGTACTTTCTCTTTGTGGTCACTTTTTAGTTATGCCTCACTTGGAAACACAGCTTTCCCTTTTATCCGACAACCGAAGCATAGGAATTGCAAACGGGGAAAAGTTTTATTTGGTGTTTGTCATTTTTTTTCCTTCTAAATGATTTTTTATAGTTTTCATCACCTTCAGAATCTTCATTAACTTTTATATATTGAGCTATTTGGTTCAGCTGACCTGATGCTTAGAGGAGAGTCATTGTAGGTGACATCATGAGGTACCTTTCTGTATTTGTTAGGCTTCAGTATTCCTAGAGAGGAAGGAAGTTAAAGGAAATGAGATGAAGAAAGGAGCTGCAAAATGAAAATGTGTATCACTGTGGTGGGTTGACCTTGGTTGACTCTCAGATGTCCATCCAACTGCTCTCTCACTACCCATCCTCAGCAGATAGGGGAGTGATGAAAAAGCTTGTGGGGTAAGACAAGCACAGAAAGAGCACTTCCCAGTTATTGTCAATATGCAAAAGAGACTTGATGGAGAAAGTTAATTTAATTTATTGCAAAACAAAAAATTGAGTTGGGTGGTGAGAAACAAATACAAAAATTAAACACAGACACACATTTCTTTTCCCAGGTTCAACTTCACTCTTTCAATCCCAACTCCTCTACAGTCATAGAATCATAGAATATTTCAGGCTGGAAGGGACCTCTAGAGGTCATCTAGTCCAACCTCCCTACACAAGTAGGGACATCTACCTAGGTCAGGTTACTCAGAGCCTCATCGAGCCACAGTGGTGGGGGAGGGGAGTGGGGGCTTATGGGGTCAATCATTAAAAGTTCCTTTCTGCTGCTCCTTCTTTCTCATGCTGTTCCCCTGTGGGTCCTCTCCCCAGGCTGTAGCCCTTCAGGATAAACCTACATGAGCATGGTGTCCTCCATGGGCTGCAGTGTGGATATCTGGTCTGACATGGTCCTCTCCATCAGCTGCAGGGGAATACCTGCTGCACTGTGGTCTCTTCCACAGACTACAGGGGAATCTCTGTTCTGATGCTTAAAGCAACTCCTTTTCCTCCATTTTCTCTGACCTTAATATTCACAGGGTTGTTTCTTACACTTATTTTACTCATTCTTCACACTGTTGCAAGTGAATTTGAGCCTCCTTAAAATGTCTTTTCCCAGAGGTCTCACCAGCTTGGCTGATGGGCTTAGCTGTGTACTGTGGCAGGCAACCTCTGGTGGTCTCTCCTAAAAGAGACTATTCCTGCAGCTCCCCTGTTGCCAAAACCTTGCCACATAAACCAAATGCAATTACAAAGACAAGGAAAGCTCACTGCAGCTTAGACAAGGTGGAGTTCTTCACTCAGCCCCAGTTTTTCCTGCTTGCATGCCACACATGGGAAACTTTCTTCCATGGCAGAGGTTACAAGCTGCCTTCACACTGCACTTCCCCATTCCTCTGGATCACTCATGTATTGCTCTGCAAGTGAAGTAACAGAAGAAGCAAGGCAGGAAGGCATAAGCAAACAGAAACCTTTGGGAGAGTGGTCACTATACACTATCACAGTCCAAGAAACTTCCAGGCAGAATTGTTACATGAAACACCTGTTTGCTGTTCCTTGATTTTCAGCAAAGTCAAAAAATCTAGTTGAAAATCCCATAGGAATCACACATTCTGGGGAGTAGGACAGCACAAAGGGACTCTCTGCTCAACTGACTTTCCTCATATACCTCCAAAGAAAAAATGGAGCTTCATGAGACCACACTAAATGTCTCTGATGGCTCTGTAGACACTCTTTAAGCAGAAACAGCAATCCTGCTATGTGTAAAAAAGGCGTAACAGACTGAACTGCTTTCTAAAGCCTGACCTTAATCTTCTATAGCCATTTAAAGCATTCAAGTTAAGAACAGTGAAAATACCTATGCTTGTTATGACTACTGCCACCGTGCTTCTCTGAAAGGAGTTAAATATATTGTATAACAGCTGTGACATGATTTTGTTGTGCATCCTCTTACTTCATTTCAGATCCCTGTTCAGGTACTTGTTTTCCCCTTTCATACTCCTCCTGCTTCATCTCTTCTCAGCTCTGGCTTCTTCTGGAGGCCTTCCTCATCCTTCCACTCTGCTGCTTGGTCAGGCTATTTCCTGGATTCTTTTTACCTGATATTGTCCTTGTTTTGTGCTCTGGCTCTTTCACAGGAATTATTCTTCTCTTGCTCTTGTTGACTGCTTTCTGGTAAATCTTTTTCCTTTCCCAGCTCTTATCACCATGCCTTCCAGCCTCCACTACCTGCTCAGTTTGGCAGTGGCAGTGGAAGCAGCAGATGAAAAACAAGCACTAGACATACTTACCCCTATATGGTATCCTTGTGTGATGGTCATTACGTTTATCCCACCCTTGCTGCGGACTGGTCAACATATGTGTTTACCCTGGCCAGCTGGTTTAAAAAGAAAAAACAACAACAACCCAGGTACTGTAAATCAGATTAATACAATAGAAGTGTTTCTGATCTTGTTTATGTCAGTTGTACAAAACTGACGCAAGTGTGGTCACTCCTGCTTTACCCAGTTGTTTGTGCAACTGGAGTAAATAGCTGTGAAAAAGAACTGTCATTGAAGTAGAAGGTGAATTTGGGCTTAATTACCAACTCCAATATTATACCAGTATAATGCCTCTGAAGCCAGTGGCATTGCTCTAGCGTAAAACTGTAATAAGCTGCAGGGAATGAAATCCTGTTTTGTTGCCTCCGAGAATTTTCAGTCTGCCTGATACGGCATGAGTCAAAAATATTTTGTTATTCACTGCTTTTTCTAATTATCAGATTTGTCTCCCGTCCATTTTGTGGTGTTGGCCAGGCACTTGATCTGAGTCAAATTTTCCATACAATCCACACTGCTTTATGTTTCAGTGTTTTTTTTCTTCTGCCTTAAAACCAGAACAGAAGAGCTGGCTAAGCATGTACAAACCTGCCTGATGAAAAGACTTGTTTTTCCTTTTCTCTCACCACTTCTTTTCCATTCAATGCTAGTACAAAGACAAAACACAATTTAAGTAGCATAGTGGTTAGAATCATGAAATATAGAAAGTGACTAGCAGATTTATCAATCTGTTCACTTGCCAGTGGACCACTTCATCCACACAAGTTATCTTAATTAAGACACCAATCTCTTGGAGATAGCATTAATTTTTATAAGAAGCAGCTGTGGTATATGTCTGATATGGTTCTGAGAACACTTGTTCCACTATCCCTTTACTGCTGGGGTTATTCTATGGAGAATTATTTAGGGTTGAAAAACTATCTCTGGTTGCATAAAAGTATATGAGAAACACAAACAGCTGGAACGAATAAGTAACAAATCCTCCTATTCCTCATCACTGAGGGGTCTCATCACTTGGCCCAAGATACTACTTATATTCTTCCTATTATGTGCTTGATGCTGGCATTGTTTTCACCATTCATTTCTGCATTTGGAAGAAGAACGTTCACTGTTGAAGTTTAGGTGAAATTTCCTGTGCAGGTTGCTTGCTGTCAGTTTTATGCACTACAATCTGAACCTGTGACAGACAATTTGGTGGAAGAAGGGCATTACTCGGTCTTCATGTTTTGCTGAATTTACAGAGCACAGGGTAGATACAAGATGCATCATTGCAAGTATTGATTCAGCCAAGCCTATTTCCCACTGAAGAGCACAGTCATAGCTATGTGACTCCCAGGCTTGTTATGTTGTCTTGCTTTGAGAAAATACACATAAAAATCTACTTTGGTTTACAAGCCATGCTTGAAGGAGCTCCACTGATGAAGCTGTAGTTTTTGGACAAAAAGGAAATGATGTCTTGCTTATACATTATATTAAAAAAAAAATCAGTGTTGTTGGTTTTACTAGAAAATTCTCCGTGGCATTGCCTTTGGACATCAGAGATTATCAGAAGCCTGGCTTAAACCCCCACTGTTCTAAACTGGCTTTTCCTGAACTTTCCAGCTCATCAGGAATAGAAGAAACAAATAGCTGCTGTTGCACTTCAGTTCTTTTTATTTTTCCGAGTGTGCTTGAGTTGTGTGCTGCCTTTGTCTTCTCCAGGGTCAAAGACATCAAAATAAACCAAATGTTTCTGAAGTTCAAAAAAACATTAAAATTCTGGTCCAGGTGGAACCTCATTTTTTTTCAAGACACCAAATAGATCTGAGTGTTACATCCGGCCTTAAATGCTCTGTTTTAGCTTTACACTTTTGAACTAAAATCTTTTTCTTACCCTGACTGATGTCAGCTGAAAGAAAGTTCCAAGTAAAACGCCCTTTACAGTGCTATTTTAGGGCTGAAGCCATTCTTTCTCTCTTCTCTTCATCTTTCCATTTTCCTGATGCAATCCTCAGTCTGGCCTTGGGCTCACCTCACAGACATTAAAAAACAAAACCAAAAACAAGTGAAACCAGAGGGACCATCAAACCTCAAAATCATGCTTTCAGAATAGGCTCTGAACCTAGTGATTAGCTTCCTCTGGAATAGCTTTTCTGATTTCCAAGCTTAGAATATCTTTTTTTTTTTTTTTT
>VZZY01002061.1:18579-58475 GCA_013400335.1 Eurystomus gularis | reverse complement strand
TTTTTTTTTTTTTTTTTCATTGAGCCTATAACTCAATCTAGCTATGGAGAAGTCTCGAAAAGAAACACTGCAGAGAGAGGAAGGAGCTGAGTGAGGCTTGGCAAATACCTTCAAAGAGTAACTACTCTTCCAAGTTTGATCACTACAGACACAAGCAAACATATATTAGCATATTGCCTTATCTGGGATTCTTCTGATGACCAGAGGGGGTGCTTAGGGGGTACTATCCTACCAAAATGACTCAGTTCTTTTTACAGCAATTATCTTCCATGTTTGGTTTTACACTGCTTTACAGTTGGCCTCACCACAGTGCCAGAAGGTCAGACTGCTTGTCCGAGATCACCAAATGACTCAGTAGATTACATGAAAACTGAACTCAGAGGACCACCCTGCTTTCTAGCTTTTGTTTTAGGATTCAGCCTACATAGTTTCTCTGGTATTTCATACATTCCATTAATCCCACTGGCTATCAGCCATAAAGATATTGCAGAAAGATTCAATACATGTGAATGTGTACTGTGATATATAATTTCAAGCTGATGGAAAATGCATTGGACAAGCATGATTTAGTTCCTCTGTATTAAAAATACCCTTTAGGCCCACGGCTCAAAAATAGAAGAATATGAGAATACTATTTGTGGTTTTCTCTGCATTCATTAAGATGAATAAGATCAATCTTTCATCTTATTTCACTCTTGCACTAACCACACATATTTAAAATCCCATGTTTTTTTCCCCAACTTCTCAACTTACTCCTATCTAAAAATGAAATTGGTAGTTTGACTGTTATGACTTTGCTCCTGTTGATATCCTCTGGATGCAGAATAGGTAAATTCCAAATTTCAGGATAAGGTATTTATTTACAGTTTTCCCATTTGTAAAAACGGAGAGCTACAGATGTGATGAAGTTCTCAGTACATCAATAAAGCAAGGCAAACTTTCATTTAAGAATTTGTTCTCTAGGCAATTGTGAAAGTCTTGTAAAAGTGAGAAACTGCCTCATCCTAAAGCATATTGTATTCTAAAGAAACTGGATTTGGAAATGGAAAAGTTAAGGGCCAGCTACCTGTTACTACATTTCATTAAGGAACAACAGTAGTAACTGACCCTTGTGTAACTATGTAACAGGATAAAGCCCTATGCTGCTGTAGCAAGGTCTGCAAGAATGTCCCAGAACATTGCAAGGTGGTTAAGTAGCAAGAAAAAGACCTTGCTATCATTTCCATCTTTCTGATCGCATCCTTTGACTTCTTAACATAAGCACTAAGTGTCTCTCTGACCTGCCAGTTTGCATAAAGTCTCAAAATAGTCATTATATCACTTGGATTAAAGAGATCTGTCTCCTCCCTGAGGTTCTGTATGTTTCACTTCACACATACCTCGGCAAAATCAACTGCAACCTCATTGGTAAGGCTGTTCCTTTCAGAAACTTTGGTGACAATCTCCCAAGATTGGGCCACCTACTGCCATTTCCAATATTTTAACCTTTTTGCTTTGGGTTCTGTGTGAGTTCCTGGAAAAGGTACTGGTCAGTTCAGATGTTTTCTAAGCCAGTTTTCTGTTTCTTCTCCTTCCATAAGAAATACTACTCTGCTGGCAATTAGCTTCTGTAGACCTATTCACTGAGTTTTTCCTACCTTAGGATGTTCTTGTAACATGGTGGGATGACAAGGAAAACAGTACACAAAGCATTTCAAACATTTGAAGGGAATGAAGGTGGTCACTTGTTAGCCAGAAAAGGGGGTCTCTGTGTGTTGCATCTACAGAAATGGAATAGATAAGTTGCCAGTAGATAGTGGTCAGGATTGGTAGCAGAGTTCTTAAGTTTTATAGTACCATTAAATGTGTGTAAATTGTCTCCCTTGATTTATGTCAGCATGACATATAGCATGACCTCTCGGAAACTCCACTGTTTCCCTCATCCCCATGAAGAAACACTGCCATTTTCTCTTCATTGAAAATCTTTGCATATACCCTTCAGCTTCATTTGTAAGTCAGATGTGCCTAGAGGGCCATAATCATAGCTCCAGCGAGGAACAGATTTCCAGAAAATTCTCCTGTGAGTTATATAATCCTCCTTACTAATAGATCAGAATATATGTACAGAAGTGCTGTGGAAATGTGCTGTGCAGTGAAAGTTCCACTGTCAAGAGTTCACAGGAACTTGTGTGAATCTACCGGGCAACACTGCTTCCTTCACAGCTCTTTGCAGGAGTCATGGAGTACAGCCTAGCATGTGACGTCAGCCAGTTAAAGAGAGCAAACTTGACTGTAGTTGCTGTCATGGAGCCTTGGCTAGGGATTAATGAAGAGGGGGTAGAATCTCCATCTTTGGTACTGTGGATCCCAATTCTCTGCTCCATTCATTGTCTCTGCCCCTTTCTAGCTCTTCTGTCCTTTTTATGAGCAGGGTGGTTTGGGAAACTTGTGTGATCAGCTGCTTGGTACAAACATTTCTTTTTAAGTGGAGCCAGTTACAAGATCAAAAGGTGAATTACAGTGATTTTATTAAGCACATGAAAGTGAAAACAACACTTGCTTAGAGATGGTCTTTCAAGGACAGCTAAGTAAGAGCTTGTTAAAAATAGCACGGCTGAAAAGTAGCCATGCTAGAAGAGCTGGGCTTACCTGCCTGTAGAAGTTTCCAGGTTTGCCGTGAAAGAGTACCACAGTATTTATCTATTAATGGATTTACTTGACTTGTTTAGGTTTTATTTCTTGGCAGCTCTGGAAAAATGTTTTAGTAGCCAAAAAATCTGTACTTAATTAGACACACAAAACCCAGCAGACAGGAAGTCTATTCCCTCACAAAGATACTGTGGTTTATATGTTCTGCCCTAATACGAACAATTCTACTATTATTTTCTGATGTCCCTCCCGTTGAAGATGCTCTGAGTTAACATGAAAGCTCTTTTTTTGTACACAAATGATGGAAGACTTGTCAAGACATGGGCATGTTAGAAGTTTCAGTACTGGACGCTTCCTAACTCTATTTGAAAAAAGCTCTGCTTGATTTTATTTTATAGAAGTTCCTCTCATTTAAAAGTATTTAAATGTAACTGTGGCTATATGTGCAGGCTTGGGGGCAAAATTTTATAATGACTCTATACCAGTGCTCCCACCCTGAATTTCATCAGTGTTCTGTGGTGATTTTATTTCCTTGTTACTTGGGGTTAGTCCAAATACTCAGTGAATGGAAGCCATTTAGGTCAACGGTTCTGTGTTTATGATATATCCCATAGAAAGGGCCATCAGCTGCTCTAAGAGAATAACTAATGAATAATAATAATATCTGCAGCCAAAACAGGAGGTGAGGTCTTATAAGGGATGTTGATTCTTCTCACTTAAATTTAGAAGTTGTGTGGGAAAAGTAAAATTTGTACCCCCAAAAGTGTTTCAGGTTACTGTAGGACTCTAAACAAATGTAAGAAAAATCTCTGAATTCCACTATTGCTTTTGATTCTGTTCAGAAAGTATACAGATTCTATGTGATGAGTGGCCATACAATGCCCATCCTCTCCAAGCAAAGGAAGAAAGGGTTGTGGGTTAGAAACAAGCACTATTTCTTAAATATTAAGTGCAAATAAATGTATGTAGAATGACTTACATGGCATGACAGCTAAAAATAACATACTCTCAGTGTGTTATTAGTCCCTGTTTTTTTTTGAGATAGGGTGGGTGGAGTATTTTGGGGGTTCGGTCTTAGCTTTTATTTTCCCCTATTTGGGCTCATTTTCCTTAGGATAATTATTAGAACATAATTTCTTATGTCTTTGAATACTCCAAATGTCTATTTTTGAAGTCCTTTCTTGTGAGTCCCCAGACCTTCCTACTCTACTGTTGAAGGCTTCTTTCAGCCAACATTTGCTCTACTTTTTCTCCTCACTCTATCCTAGCATTATGTCTCTGTTACTATATCCCTTCAGTCTTTATTGTTCTGATTTCACTCTTCCTCCCACAGAGCTGAGGTAAAGCGAGTAGTATATTCCATGATCATCATGAAAGGAAAACAAGGACTGAAAAAACCTTGAAGATGAGGCCAGTGTTGACAGTGCTGGAACAGGGACTCTTGAAAATCTGATCCATGCCAGGAGATGTGGAAACAAAGATTAGTTTCTTATCCAGATATCATCCTACTCCATCACTATTACAAACATATCTGAACTAGACCTGGAGTTATAAATTAAAACCCTTGAAATCACTGCACTGCATTACTTCTTAAGAACAACCTCCTTCCTCAAACTAAATCACCTATTCAATATTTCCCACCTGAAATCACAGTCTTAGCTATGTCCAAAGCAAGTCTAGAGCACGTGGGACCCCTCTCTACATCCAATGACCAAATGCACAAATACATTTATTTGTCAACTGATGTTGGCTGTCTGTGAGGTAGCCATGTGGCTGGAAAACAGCCAGGGCCAACAGAGAAGGCCTGTATTCATGGCTCCTTTGAAAGTCATCCTTTCATTGGAGTAGCCAGTAAGACTAGAATACAAATAATTAGTGAAGGAGAGACAGTCTTTTTTCTCCTTCTGTCTTACATCTGCGTGATGCAGTCAATGGGAGATCTCTACCTGATACAGGGTAGAAAGGATGTGCATGTGGACAAGTTCTGGTCTCTCAATGATTCTTGTCAGATCCGTTTGGGGTAGGTGACATAAATTCTCACAGAGACTTATTCCTCTTAATATATATTTTTTCAGGTAGAAAAAAAAAATAGTTAAGCCCACTTACTAAGTTACATTCATGTCCATGTGTAATGGCAACTGAGGATGTCAGAAGAAAGCTAAGACATCACTTACTGATGGTGAGCTAGCCCTCTGCAAGGCAGCAGATAGTCTGGCAATGTTTGGGCTCTCCATATGTTTTTTAGATCCAGTGTGGGGTATGTCTGAGGAGACTTTCAATACTACAAAAGTATTTCATTGTTCCTAATGTCTCCAATTTTCACCATCTTTCTTCTTCCAGAAAAAGAGCAAATAAGTATTGATGGCATATGAAAATATAATCACTACCCTGTCTGATCACCTTAGATCCCACAGTGCTCTTTTATCATCAGTGAAGGAAAGATGGGAGAAAGATGCAACTTTTAACAATACCAGTGGGCTCTACAGTTATGTTGATAAAGGCAGCACAGACAAATGATGCTTTTCTCCAAAAAGAAGTATGCTCCAAAGTAATCACTCCAGATTATTTTGTGACTTAGTGCACTTGCAAGCTTCTCTGAGACCTGCCTCTGTAGGTTTAAATTCTAGTATATTCTTTGCTATAGGCTAGATAAATGACATGAAAAAAACAGACCTAGTGGTAACATTATTGGAAAGCAGATTCCTGTTCAAACAAGCTGGAGATTAATAAGATAGATTTCTAGTGACTAGACTCATCCCTGGCTTTTGTCTTCCTTCAGTATAAAACAGAAGACAGATAGGTTGATAGAGGGAAGTCTGGCAAAGGAAAAGGGTAATGATGGAGCAAAGGAGTCATAACATTCTCCTGACAAAGCCCGGATGCCTAAAGAGTGAAATACAGAGGAATGTAGATTAAGGTGACTGTCAAGCTTTCTACAGGCCGCCAGTAGTAGATATAGTATCCTCCCAAAAGCATACAATGAAGTCAGTTCAGATCTTTCTTTTCTTGGCACAAATGTCTCTAAAATGTAGTTATCCTCTCTCATAGAGGGATGTTCTCTTTCAATTCATCTTTGCTAGGCTGTGTGAATGTTACCTGCTTCCCCGTGTTTTCCAAAGCAATTACTCGTTGTGTCTGTTTCTTAAGGCTAAAGTTTTTGCTAGCAACTTCCACATTTCATGGTCCTCCTGGGAAATCTAATGCTATCTTTTAATGAAAATGTCATTCTCTGTCTTCACAATTTACAAAAAAAATTACAATCTCTCTGTGTCTATGCTTCATAATAACCTGACAGTGTGTTATGTCTACTTTAAATAAGCAGTAGATTGCTTCTTTTCAATTAAATATAATGTACAGTAATTTCAGGAACAGACTGCACAATTGTCTTTCCTAAGGACATCTTCAAGTACAGAGGTAAAGCATTAAAAGATGCAGTGCACTAGTTCACTGTCTTGCAAAGCCAAATTGTTGTGCAATTTTCACAGCTATAAAGAAAAGAGATTTAAATTTTATTAATGTATTTTCTGGAGAAAACAAAATGTATATTTACTATTGGATGAAGTGCCAAAACAATGTAGGAAGATAAAATGATCTACTAACTCAGAATCCATTTTCAGTGTAAAAAAACCACATACCTGGAACATCTTGACTTGATCTTTGAATGACATATTAGGTAACCTTTTTTTAATTCTTGTTGACAGACATTTGTAATGTGAGGGGGAGGATATTTCCCTAGCCAAGTCATTTATATGAGCATAAGAGCCATCTTGTGCCATAGATTAGACTGACTCAGCACTAATATGGATAAAAAAGACATTTCTTCTTTGCCCTGTTGTAGCCACTTTCTTTCTAAAACTGGCAATCCTGTTATCATGTCATAAGTATTTTAATACATCAAAATATCAGAAAAGACAAATATCAAGAATATTCCTTTTAGGCTAACTAGCAAGCAGGGTATTGCTCATTAAGAGGCCTCTAACAGATATAAAGTAATACAAATAATTTCTTAACATTAAACAGAAGCACAGAATAGCAGGTGTTGCTACCTTTGTATGTAGAACCCTTGCTTTCAAATTTGAACCCTGTTGGTAAGAACTACAACAAATGATGTTGCTTCTGTGTAAGGATCACATCATAATTTAAGAAGGCTGCAAATGAATCTGTAACTTCCTCCCAAAATCCCTTACAAATTTGATTTTTGGGGAGATAAGACTCCGGACCTGCAAATATTTATATCTTTGCATAAACCCCTGAGTTGCTAGCTATGGGATCAGGTAACATTAATGAATCAATTCATGTGCTTAAAAGTTGAGCAGATGCAGAAATATTTACATCCCTGAAGTCTAAGATATCAATGTTTTCTTTTAAGTGGCGTAATTACCAAAAAATTCAGAGAGATACACTGGGGAGTGCAAAAGGGGCTAAGGTACCTAACTTTCACTGAATCAAAGCATTGGAATGCCTTTAAAAATGTAGTGGTAAAGAGAAACTTCCTGGTACCCTTTTATTCACACTGAGCCATATCTTATTTTGCAATAGTTCCCTTGACTTCTCACCATCAGGGTTATAGAACACAGCCTAGAGAGGTCACACAGCTTTCTCTTCAGCACATCAGAAGACCAAGAAACAGGAATGAGATCTTTGTGCCCCTTGACCTAAATATTAACCTCTGCAAGAACACATCTACTAGATGAATTCTCTTATATCATTCCAATTGGTCAGTATCAGAGATTTTGGTAGCTTAGGTTCAGGAAAGTACTTAAGCAAGCACACATTTCCCAGATTTCTTGGGCATGCAATTTTGAAATGTTAGGAAAAGAAAAAAAAGTATTTGCAGACAAGTCTGTATGAGCAGTATTTCTGCTTCTAATAGTTGGTGAAACTAGGAAGCACAGAAGCTTGCAAAAACAGAGATCAACAAGAGAAATATGGAAATGAATTGCTCCGAGCTCATAGGAGAACTGAGGCTATGCTCAAATCTCACGACAATGGGCTGATACTCAAAATTATGAAGTGTAACCTCCATGTGGCTCTCGGGATTTTTTCCACCGGAGTAAAAATAGTAGTGCATTAAAAGGACAGCTGTAAATTTTCATGCAAAAATATGAAAAAGCTTTTGCCTTCAATAAAAATTGAGCAACTTTATACAAGGTATACCTTAAAATGGCACCAGTTTAGCAAGAGGTTTATCATCTGGCCTTGCCTTGCAGTCACCAACATGACTTTCTTTTCAGACAGGCATCTGGTAGCTTACAAACATGTTTGATAAGGTAAGAGGGAAGCTAATCTGTGAAAAGAAGAGAAATAGAAAACTGTTCCTAAAATAAAAGAAAAAAATGTCATCCAAAACATATTTAAGTATATGCAAGCTACAGCAGACTCCCTAAGGCACATATATCTTACATGCTTACAACAAAAGATAACTTAAATTGATGTTCAATTTTCCAGTTTATTGCAAAGGTGCTATTTTGACTAGTATTAAACAGTCTTGACTGATGACCTCTCTAATTTCTTTGGTGCAAACACTTTCTTTCAACATCAGGCATTTATGGGTTTTTAACCATCTACTCATTTGAGAGAAAAGTCTATTGTGGCCTGTGCAGACAATCCGGCTTTTTAATTGTGTTATGGTTTTTCTGCATCTGCTAAACAATGCATGAGAGCATTTGACGATGAGAGCATTGATCAACCTTGAAACATATAATCTTGTTCCCAGGCTTGGTTCTAAAGGGTTTTTGGCTCTCCTTTCAGGCATAATTTGCCAAAAAGCAATTACTAGGGAGCTGCAAAAAAACTCACCTTATGGATTTTAAATTCACTTTCTTCTTTAATGTATTAGGAATCTGAGCATGCTGCCTCCTGCTTCTTATCAGTTAAATATATGCAGTGATACCAGAAAAAGAAATCGTGAATGTTGCAATTCTAGTTCATTAGAAGTTGTCATATAAGGAACATCTATAAAAGCAAACAGTGCCAAGCAAACAGCCAAGGCTGTTCATCGACTCTGGATTTAATAACTACCTTATTTATATCCCACATGATAGGAAAAATATTGTAATCGGGATGGATTATGCAGAACATGAGGAATGGAATAATTAATGGAATAATTAAAAAAAAAAGTCTGATTTGCTTATGAGCTATTTGTTTGAGACTGTTCGATTCAGTGGTAAAAATGGAATATCCTTAGTGTCCAATTCTGATTAGATTTCTATGTGACATTAGTGTGCAGGTCTTTGTAGAGAAAACTTTTTAATGGAGGACAACACTAGAAGCTATTTTCTTTTTTCTTGCTTGTAGTCAACAAGGGATCTGCTCAACTTATTCAACATTTTTGTTGCAATCACTGCCTTAGTCCTGCTGGCTACACCATTTCTGATACAGACCAGGATGCTGTTGGCTGCCTTGGCCACCTGGGCACACTGCCAGCTCATGTTCAGCCAGCTGTTGACCAACAGCCCCAGGTCCTTTTCTGTCAGGCAGCTTTCCAGCCACACTTCCCCAATCCCACTATAGAGCTTCCCTACCCTCAAGCAGATCAACACTTCCACCCAACTTGCTGTCATCTGCATGGAGGGTGCCCCCTCATCCAAACCATTAATACAGACATTAAACAGAACAGGCCCCAGCACTGAGCCCTAGGGAGCACCACTTGTGACCAGTCACCAACTGGATTTAACTCCATTCACCACAACTCTTTGGATCTGGCCATCCAGACAGTCGTTTACCCAGCAAAGAGTACACTCATCCAAGCCATAAGCAGTCAGTCTCTCCTGAAGAATGCTGTGAGAAATGGTGTCAAAGGCTTTCCTAAAATCCAGATAGACAACATCCAGAGCCTTTCTCTCATTCACTAAGCAGGTCACTTTGTTATGCTCTGCCTCAACACTTTAAAACTCGCTGCAAGTATCTCTGCAGCAAAGCAGGACAGGAGGGTGGTGTCTTGACTTCCACATTTCATCCTGTCTGGGTTTTGCAGATTAAGGGAATTTCTGTATCCCTGACTGTCAGTGAGCTGTCTTTTGTCAGTACTAGTCAGCCCAGGAAACAATGGAAAGTATACAGTGTGTTAAGACTTGCACAGGTATCTGATGCAATCTAAATGTGAGATAGTCCTGTTGCATTACCTAATATGTTTAAATGAATGTCCCTTAACACATATTTTTATGTTGGGGAACTGCTGATTGCAGTAGCTGTTCTTTACACACACCTATATGTCTCTAGGTGATAACTAGTCAATGTAAGAACTTCTTAAACTGACATATTTAATGTATATCCTTCTTATTTAAGGGCACCAACAATACTGAGTGGTGTTCCAGCAAAGAGAGGCTTACGCTGAAGTTCAAAGGTTGAATTTAAGCAGAGTGGGGATGAGTGTTGCCCTGTGAAGGTCCTTTGCCTTGCAAAAGTGCTCATATAGGTTTTAGCATAAATAACAATCGAGTCTTGATTTTGGGTATCAGCTGAGAAGGGCACAAGTTTTTTGATAAGTTAAAATAAAAATAATTAAAATATCTCACACTTTCGGAATAGTTTTCTTGTTATTTTTGTTTTGTTTTAAAGAGGAGAATGGATGTAATAGATAAAAAAAAACACGTGGAGATACATGGCTGTGCAATGACATGCTTAAAACACTCACCGACCTTTTATTAATATGCTTATTAAAGATCTACAGTTTGTAATGTTCATATCTGGAATCAGCACTTTTTGTTGTAGACAGAGTATTAAAAAAACCCCAACAAATTAGGTATTTGATCATGGAGACAAAAAAACAGAGAAAGTAGTGTGTGTGTGCACATTACAATTATATTATCAAGGCTTTCTGTAATGTTATTATAGGCTGTTCCAAGTTACCGTGTATGAAAACAAACCACACTGATTCCAAGCCCCAAAATGAGAGAAGTTAGGGAAATATAATCAGTGCAGCTGTGGCAACAATACTATTGTTAAAGTACAGGGAAATTTCATAAACAGTGAGTAAGAAGTCAAGAAGGAAATAGTTGTAGACAAAATCATTGCTAGAAAACATGAAAGCAACTCTTTTTTTCCCATCCCATCCCCTCTCCACCCTTTAAAAAGATTATCCATGGAAGGGGAAAAAAGGGTGAGGTTGTGGGTGGTGTCCTACATAAGACCATAACACAAAAAAAGTATGTGTGTGTTTTCTCTTGGAAGAAGATGAGGAAAAAAAATGAGCCTGGAATTTCTTTTGGAACAGATACTGTACTTTCAGGTGCCATCTGTGGGCCACACATTGTATGAAGTGAGTCTATGTTAAAACAATAATAAAAGAGATAAAGGACATTCAACAATCCATTGTAGCCACTGTTTGCAGCATGACAGAGATGTTCCCAAGCTGGTTTTAAACTGCCTAGCTGTAAGAACAAGTGGCACTTCGGTTTCTGTGCCAGCAATGTGTAACATGGGGCAACAAATATTTCAACAAATGCTAATTTATCCTGCTTCTTTTTGACAAAGCTACAGATGCCTTAGTCAAAAAAAAGAAATGCCACTGACTCTACAGATGTGCTTTGCAGTGGTTTTTATTCACTTTGCTTTGGCATTATGTTAAGAACTTTAGAGGAATTGCTCTTGCTTGACATCACTGTAGAAGAATCACTCAAAGTCTGATCCCCTGATAAATACCATTTCGAAATAAATTGATGGTGCAACTCCCCTTAGCATGAGAGGCCAGGCTTTAACCCATGCATTTTAAACCACTTCCATAAGCCATTCAGTGATGTGACAGTTGAAACCTGAAGAGACGAAATTTGACTACTGTATCAGCTAAATTTCCATTAAAGAAAAGATAATTTTCCATATGCAGGGAAATTTATTTAATATTACCAAAACTACAGGTATACGAAAAGAGGCTCCCAGTCTAGCCGATTTTCATCTTACAATTTGTAACAGTGAATCATACACTTCAGTTTAAAGCATTTCTAGATTGCAGCTTGGGAGTAAGGTAGCGTTGCTGCTCTTCTCTGCCAATATAAAAGAGAGATTTTCAGCAATTCTTTCGAGGTTTAGACTTTATTAAGGAATTCTTGTGAACTGGCAGGAGGGGTAATATTTGCTGGTAATTATTTCCATGATATTAAGTTATTTCCTTTTGAGGTTTGCTTAGAATATATGTATTTGGTGCAGCTAGGAATGTTTATTTGAGCAAATGTACACATTGATGAGTGACAAAGAAATTTAGAAAGAAAGAACTGGGATTGTTTCTTCAGATCACTTTGATATGATGCTAGTATTCCAGGCAAGATCCTTGAGGTGAGATGTGCAATATCAACTCAACACTGGAAGCTGAAAGGCTGAATGGAACTTAAACCTGTAGAGAGTAAGAGGCATTCCCCATAAAGATTACTAGATCACTTAACAATAAAGATCATACCATCACTCTTATCTAGCATCTTATCTTTTGCAGAATCAAGTTACTTCCCCTCCTTGTCAATTTATAAACTGCAACAAAATAATTTCAGCCTTTTGGTATTGTGCTTTCTCTCTATCACCTTCAGCATTTTCCCTGTCTGCTCCCTGCCAAAAATATTTCCTGTCCCCCAGACATATAAAACTGGCAGCAAAGAGGTCAGCTGTGAGAGGATTTCCATGGAATCAATTAAAGCTTTCTGGCAGCAGGGAGGCAGACACTGGGGGATGTGATGGGACTCACTTCACACAGAGTTGTGACCTCATCCAGTCTCTAAAAGTGCTCCTTGACCTCCAGCCCAGCACCTCCATTGCTACTACTGCCCAGAACTTTTCGAACACACAGTTCCCAGACAGAGCAGGTGCAGAATGAGAGCTTTTTGCCTCCCTTTGGTACCAGAAACTGTCTGGGGTTCAGTGCTGTCTGGGATTCCGCGGAATCTCACAGCAACAATTAAGGCTACTAATTTTTCTGACATGAATATAAATGGCTTAGGGCCAGACATAGCATCAATACACCTACTGCCAACTACTAAAATCAAATAAATCAACCACAATTTACTAGCATTCCTGACTCTTTTTCTGAATTCGATTAGTACATTCTGAGATTTTTCAGAGAACGTTTGAGAGAATTCAGCTGGATGAGGCACAAGAGTTGTTTCGTTGACATAATTGATTTGGATTTTTAAAGCGCTTTTGACAGTGTATCTCATAAGAGGCTAGTAAGGAGGCAAAGAAGTTGTAAAGTGGGAGGTGTAGTTGTGTTTTAATCACAAAATGGCTATAAGAAAATAGAATAGAATCAAATGGTCAGTTTTCAATGTGGCAGTGGTTAGCAGCAGAACACCATAACACTAACAGAACTTTACTATATTCATTAATGTTCTGGAAAAGGGCTTAATCAGCACGGTGGCAAGATGGAACTATTTTTTCAACAAGTAAAATTATTTAACTGAGCAGTTATTTAAGTTAGTCAAGACAAACCTAGGCAATTAGGCAGCACAATGGTAGAGGAAGTTCATGATGGAAAATTCAAAATAAGGTGTGTTGGAAGGATATTACTAATATGCATTGTTGGATTTTGAATTAAGAGTAACCACCCAAGAAAATGACCTGTGTGTCACCTTGGAGAGCTTAGTAAAAACATCTGCTTGATGTGGAAAGGCAATCAAAAGCGAATGAAATGTTGCCATGAATAAAGAAAGGGGTGGGGTCCCACAGAACCTGCGCTGGCCAAGACTGCCCAGGATGTACAGTGAATCAGTGCACTTTCCCACTCTGCTGTACAATTTCTAGGATGAGTTGGCTGGTCCCTTGGAGGAGAGGAAAGTGTTGAGTACCTTTGACATCGTTTTCCGTTCTCTGCCCCCAGCTTTCTCCTTAAGGCCTTCCTGTTGCTGAGAACCAGCTGTTGATAGACTTTGCTGTTGGAAAGAAATTAAGTTCACAAAGCAAGCCCACTGAAATGTAGCCATTTAACAACATACAGCATTTCAAAACAGATAATGGTAATAAAAACCAAGAAACACTACATTCACGTACGAACAAAACAACAAAGGAAGTCAGGTAAGGAGAGGCATTCAGTTCAACTGTGTTGAAAATTGCTCTAAATGTAATGACTGATGCTCCCAGATATGCAGTCCAACATTTCCTTTGGTTTAGTTATCAAATGAAAGCATAGTTAAGCAGTATATAGGCTCAAAAGCTAGCAATACTTACTATTTTGTGATGAAGAAAGACTATTTACCACAGGGCGGTAGGGATTACTAATCTCTAAAAGCCTAAATTAAAAACATCAAGCACCCACAATACCCAATTAATCACCAGGTTTTGTGCGTGGGAGTTCTTTGCACCTCTGTATAAATGTAATCCCATAAAGGCAAAACATTCCATTGCCTCTAACTTAATACACTATTATTCGGCATGTAAAATCTTATTCTCTTTGCAGTAAAGTGAGACAGGGTGGGGACTAGGAGGGCTGATAGAACCAGCCCTGCTCAAACTTACAGCATGAGGCAGAAATCAAACTGATTATATCTAATTGAGAGTGCATTTTTATTCCTTATATAATCCACTTCACAGCAAAGTAAGTGTTCTGTACATGTCTGAAAACAGATAAACCAAAATAGTCCTGAACTGTAGTAAAACAAGGAAGAAGCTTATTAAAATGCATGGGGAAAACCCAACCACCACTTTAAGATTATCTATTTACAGGTCTTGTGGAAAACACGAGATGCACTGGAAAGAAAGCCAGGGGCCAGATTCTTTCACACGCTAGGATTGCTTTGTGCTAGTCATATAGGTCAGGTTCATGAATCTGGAGAGACAGTCTGAAATATTTTGTCCCTTTAGCAAGGAAAGGCATGGACAGGGAAGGAGAATGTTTGAATCCATGGAGGGGTGGGAGAACTGGGGTTAAGTTTTGAGAGCTTGGAGGAGGGAGTAGAATTAGTAGAATAAGGCATTTGACACTGTCTCCCACAGCATCCTGTTAAACAAGCTGGCGGCTCACGGCGTAGACAGGTGGACTTTTCGCTGGGTTAAAAACTGTCTGGATGGCCGAGCCGAGAGTTGTGGTGAATGGAGTTAAATCCAGCTGGCAGCCAGTCACAAGTGGGCTCCCCCAGGGCTCAGTTCTGGGGCCAGTCTTGTTTAATATCTTCATTGATGACCTGGATGAGGGGAATTGAGTGCTCCCTCAGTAAATATGCAGATGACACGAAATTAAGCGGGAGTGTCCCTCTGCTTGAGGGTAGAAAGGCTCTGCAAAGGGACCTGGACAGGCTGGATCCATGGGCTGAGGCCAGTTGTATCAAGTTTAACAAGGCCAAGTGCCAGGTCCTGCACTTCAGTCACAACAACCCCATGCAATGCTACAGGCGTGGGAAAGAGTGGCTGCAAAGCTGCCTGGTGGAAAAGGACCTGGGGGTGCTGGTGGGCAGCCAGCTGAACATGAGCCAGCAGTGTGCCCAAGTGGCCAAGAAGGCCAATGGCATCCTGGCCTGTATCAGAAACGGTGTGACCAGCAGGAGTAGGGAGGTGATTGTGCCCCTGTACTTGGCACTCGTGAGACCCCACCTTGAGTACTATGTCCAGTTTGGGGCAGCACAGTACAAGAAGGACACTGAGGTGCTGGAGTGGGTCCAGAGAAGGGCAACAAAGCTGGTGAGGGGTCTGGAGTATATGTCATATGAGGAGTGCCTGAGGGAACTGGGATTGTTTAATTTGGAGAAGAGAAGGCTGAGAGGAGACCTCATTGCTCTCTACAACTACCTAAAAGAAGGTTGTAGTGAGGCTGGTGTTGGTCTTTTCTCCCAGGTAACTTATGATAGGATGAGAGGTAATGGCCTCAAGTTGTGCCAGGGGAGGTTCAGATTGGATATCAGGAAGAAGTTCTTTACTGAAAGAGTGATTAGGCATTGGAACAGGGTGGTGGAGTCACCATCCCTGGAGGTATTCAAAAAACAGGTAGATGTGGTGCTTCGAGACATGGTCTAGGGGTTAGGGAGATGTTCGATGAACATTGGACTAGATGATCCTAGAGGTCTTTTCCAACCTAAATGATCGTGTCATTCTGTAATTGATCTGGCCTTTGACAGGAAAGAAAGAGACACTGGGAGATACTGGTGAGGTCTGGGCATACGAGGAGAAATTGATAAGCAGTCATTCTCATCAACTTGGAACTGGAACTGCCTGAAGCTGTAATTAAAGTGCTTAGCAGGAAAGGTGGATTTACATATTTCCAGTCTGCTGCATGTAGACAAGCAAGAGTGAGGGCAGAAAGAGCTGGACAACTCTCCAGCGAACATCAGTTGGGTCTTTCAGTAGCTGTACAGGGAAACTAAGTCTAGGTTAAAAAAATCCCAGGGGAAGGCAAGGAGACTGGAACTGGAAAGAGGAACCTGCAGAATGCAGTCCTGAGTGGAACCAGGAATTAACAGGCATCACGTTGTTACTTCGGTAGAAAAATTTATTATTTCTGGTTGTGCTGGTTCACCTAGACAATGGTTAGTCATCTGGCAATCAATTACTCTGTTAGTTTATGTAGGACAAAGCAGTACAGTGGATCTAGATTCCAAGCCTGCTGACATTTCACATTCTGCCAGAATACACTACTTTTTTTCCAGTTCATTTCTAAAAAAGTTAAGAAGACATGAAATATTACATGAGAATTATGCATTATTAAGGTCATAAAGTCATATGTTAACATTTGTGAAAAGCCCAAACTAGAATTATTTATGCAGCCTTAATTTGGCCGCCACATGCATAGTCATATCACATTTAATTACATAGTTGGAGTGTTACTTGTACACAAGATCCGAACTTTTTTTCATTATTATGAAGGAAAGTTTAGCTACAGCAGAAGTCCAGGGTAAAGGGAGTCATGAGGCAGAGAACATAGTGTAAGAGAAAGAATGTCTTCACAGCTGTCAGATACCAACTTGGAGGACTCTTCTTCTGGACTGTACTACTTGTTATTACAGTTACTACTATGTTATTACAGACAGCTGACTTACATTTGTCTTTCCCAGATGATTAGTAATCATATTCTCCATTTTATAAGGTGTCTACCTTAGGCTTGACATACAGAAATGTTTAAAGCTCAGGGCCATGTTTGACGTGTATGGAACTTGTGCTTTGAACACACTAAGCAGTAGATAATTCTTTATGGTCTGAAAAGATCTACTTCCACACAATCAGTGTAAACTTTTGACCTTGAGATCTTTGCGCTTCTGTTCTCTACTTATAATACTGTGCTCCCTGAGATAGTTTTGTGAAAATAATACCACAAATATTTGTGAAGCATTCATAAATGTAGATGGGAGCATTAAACAAAAGCCAGAGAGAAATGAGCAGTTCTGTTTTTATATAATGGATCCAACACTTTGCAATAAACAGGGCACAAAATCATATACTTTTTGAAAAAAACTCATTATAGATGCTCCATGCCTGTTCATTAACTGAAGACTGTCTACCCTATGTACTCAGTGAGACAGATCCTCCTGGAGAAAAAAACCCCAACGATATGGTCTTTAATCTCATGATCTCAACAGATATACAAAAAGTGACTCACAATTCTGACAGTCCCTTAGCTTGAATACTTTATGATTTTATGATCCTCCATGATCTTTTAAGCTGTTTAACTCAATTTTACACGTGTGAGATATATGTAATAACTGGTTTTGTAACAGAACAATGGACACATGAAGCTGAGTGATTTGATTAACTATCGACCTATTATTTGCATTCCATTTTTCATTTAAATCACAGCAAAGCCTGTGGCAAAGAAAATTCCAAAAGATCTACTTATCTCAGAGCTCCTTGATCCTTCCCAGTCCCTTTATTTGTGTATGTGATGGAAATTGCACTGGTTCCATCAGCCTGAGAATGAATTACGACTATATGTCTATGCTAATACTGTTAGACTTCTTTTCAAACTTTCATTGACTTTCATAATACACAACAGTCAGGAACACTGCTTTTGAATTGCTGTTTTCTCTCCTAAATTGCTTTGCCCAGAATGTCGTGCGTGAAATTCACTTCCTTCCCCTTAAGGCTCAGTGGTGGGGGAGATTTGCATTGTCATCTTCCTTGTTCAATGTGTATTTGAGACTGTTAGGTGAATGGGAGTAATAGGATCCAGGTATTGTTTCTAGGATGTTAACATAGTTTTCTCATGCCTCTACCAATCAGTCTAGTAGTGTCTTGCCAAAAGCCTGGGGAAACTGCAGAAGGATGAATCTTCCTGATTCATTCAGTGCAACTGGGATTAAACTGCTGGCATGGTTGGGCAGAGTAACTGAATTGTAAAACCACAAAATCCTTCATTGTTTCTTTTATTACATATGACTGCAAACCTGCGGTTATATCGGATACCAGCTGCTCTCTGATCATGTAGCAGAAGCTACCCAAAATGGTGTATTGTCTGTGCTTGAAACATTACCTTTGACCGTGAAATTTGCTGTTAGGATCCTTGCTTTTGTACTGGACTGGATTACTTCAAAGTCAACTTTGGGGTGAATATGGGGTGTAGTCCAAACTCTACAAACTACAGAATACCAAAAGAAGAGCTGGTGCTCTTAGCAGCAATACACACACCTGGCGTTCCTTGTTGTGGAATGGTTCCTAACTGGAACATAAGAAATAGGTTTTGGCTCTAAGGCATTGGTAGTGAGTCCCAAGTGCCAGGGTTCTCTTTGTGTCTCTTTGTGCCAAGTCACCAAAGGTTGTCTCAGTGGAAATACTTGAACTAAATCCTTCTTGACTTGAAAGCCACAGAGTACGCTCTGTTAGCATGCTTCAGCTTTGGAATGACCTGTTTTCTAATGACCTTCCTTGTATGCTAGAAGTAGCGTGCATCTGGCTGCCACAGGAGTGGAATTGCGAGTGAGATTTGAGACTTCATATTTATTTGAATAATATATGGCCGGGATAGCCAGGGACTTTAGAGCTTTCCTATTCTGCTTTTCTGTAAGTCTTACTAAACACAAATGTTAAAGATACTTGTGAAAAAGATTTCTGGCCTGTGCCACTACGTGAGCATCCTTGGGCAATGGAAGGTGAAAAAAAACAGTTTTACATTGCAACCCCAGGGATTAAAAAAAAAAAAAAAAGAAAAAAGAAAGAAAGAGAAAGGTGAAAGAAATCATTCTATAGGGAGAGAACATCACTGTAGAGATTTTCTTTTCTTCTGTCATTTCTTCCTTTGGATCAATAGAACCTTGCACAGTTATGAAAACCTGCCCTTGTTATTTCATCACTTATGAACAATGTAGCAAATTCAAACTCATGTTTATAAAACTGTTACATCCCTTCAACATCTGTTTCGAATATCTGGGAGAACTAGGTTTATCTTTGTCTTTTAGCACAGTCTGGCACTTTTATTTAGGATTAAAATCTCTTTTGAATATACGCTTTTGCCAATCTGCTCTGAAATTTTGGACCAACAGAACGAAGCTCACCTGGAAATGATATGTCCTTGTTTTATGGATGAGGGAGATATACAACTTTTTGAACTTAGTGAAGTTCATTACACTGATTGATCAGAGTATTTAATTATCATCCTTTATATCTCTTTTTCTTCTGCTGTTTTCCTCTATTATGATTATAGGGACAGAATCCATTTTATGGTGGCTGAGTAAGCTGTCTTAGCTATATTTCCTATAACACTGTGAATCAGCTTTTTAACCTTGAGTTAACCTTGTACAAATACGTAAGTACAGATTTGTCACTTCCTCTAGAATTATTTCAAAGTAAATAGTATGTTGTAGAAACGAATGCAGGCTGCAAGATCTGAGGTAAATTGAACAGGTCTGATCATGTGAAAATGTATACTACTGAGAGTGGAAAAAAACCAATTTTGTCTTCAAATACTGACAGTTTTTCATCATACTGATTGTTGCTATTTCCAAAAAAATATTTTAAAATTGCATTAATTTTAGCACTACTTTTCCCTACCCATGTAAAGTCTTTAAACATCATTTGGGTATACTCTTCCTTTCCTATCCCATCCTTTCTAATTTTTTTTTCTTACTACCCACATTGTTACTGTGTGTTTGTCAGATTGGCTATGTTTATGATCTCTGTGTGTTTGCTTCAACATGACTTGCGCCTGCCAGCACAAACATAGGACTGAGATTGAAAAGACAACGTATGTAATTTTAAAAAAAATCAGTCAAGGACAGCCAACGTATTACTTGATGAAGGCTGCATAAGAAGCTCCAAAAAGTAGATGATCAGAGACAAAATGAGGAAGACTGAATTTGATTTAACATACTGTAACACACTGATGTGATTACTTTTGTAACCACCTGGGAGATGTTCTGACTGCATTTCCTGGTTTTTATTCATGCTTTACTCAGGCAAAACTCTCACTAACTTCTCTGTCATGGCATTTTTTCTAACTAATATTTAACTGCATTATCTTTAGGTCATCTTGTATGACTCATACAGGACATCATCTTACTCATTTAGCTTTAGGAGACAGTGTATTTCATATTCAGCTGTTACAGCCTAAACACAAAAGAGGACTGGAAACTTTATTATACACATTACTACTTCACTGTGCAACCTTATATGTCCTTACATAACACTGTTTCTTTTAAATGGAGAACTGCTTCCATTATACCATTCTGACAAATAAGTATATAACCATATGATGGCAGCAATATGCTTAAATATGTGGATTCCAATATGCAATATGTTTTAACTTGTCTGAAAAAGAAAGATACGACTCAAACCAGTGTTCTGAAGAGTAAGACTTGCAGCAAATATAATGTTCGAACTGAAGCTTTCATAATTTTTGACTACAAAACAAAGATCAGCTACATTTTTAGTTGCTGAGTACAACTCTAATCACACTGGTCAGTCATTCCAAGGCCATTTTTACCTCTTTAAATCTGAAGATAAGCATTTAACATGAAAATTTGCTTTCTATATATGTAGATCCCAGAGATCTTCAGGGGAGTCATGCATAGGCAGGAAAGAACTAATCATTTTATTTCTTCAATACTAGATGCACTTTGTTACCACAGTTCTAATACCAGATGACATGGAATTACCTTTGCCCTTCCCTTTCCACAGTAACTGAACGAAGATTATAATGTGCAACAGCATTAACCTGAGATGATCTAGAGTGAGAAGATGCTGGAAATTGTAATAGAAGTTAGCCGGTTTACCTAGGTCTTGCCAAAATTTATTTTTTAACAGCTGATGAATGTGAATGAATACTAAATATGAACCAGAATGGAAGGAGATTTTATAAACCTGCCATGCTTAATAAATTGTTTACACAGTCACCAGAGACGTCTTAAATTGCAGATGGTATGAAAAATAGTGGCATGTAAAATCTATATGGACTATCATGTCTATAAAGGTTGTATAAATAATTACAACATTAGCATAGAACAACTTTCTTTGTTGTTATCTGAAACCATAGCGTTTTCTCAGCTTGTGAAGTATCTAATGGGCTTCTTCAGTAGCTGGATCATGGCCACCCAGCCTGTACACAGGAGGTATTTTAAAACTGAAAGTATAAAAATTAATGGAGATACTGTCTGGCAGGATAAGAGGACACTGGAAACCTGTTCTCTTACCCGTCTGACAATAACTTACGCTAAGATTGTTCCCAGGGACAGTTTTGCTGAAAATGTAGTGAGCATGCCTTCGTATCCAGTGAATTTGAGCTCCTAGGATATCATGGAGGGAAAATGTTGCGGGAAAAGGAAGTGGCATGCCTATAACTTGGAGAATGAGCTGTTCTTTAGATAAATACAGATAAGGTCAATCAAGAGAATGTCTAAATGAAACTTGGGCTCCCTCTAGATTTCAATTTAGACTAAAGGTTAGTGTAAACTAGAAGCTGAAGGGTCAATCCTCTTTAGTACCCACTGCATAACTCTAATAGGCCTAAAGGGGCATAATGGTGTTTAAACAACTTTAAGGAAATCAGGTTATACAACTTACACCTCTTTATTCTTTGTTTATTTTAACTTGTTCTCTCAACATTTTTCGACAAATCCTTTACCAGTTTGTGGTATTATTAGACATGGAAGAATATAACTTAAAAAACACACCACAACAATATAAAACATACTTTCTCTGATTTGATTTCTAGTTAGAGGAAAGAAATAATTTTTAAAGCAACAGATTAAACAGATTACAGTAAACTTTAACATTTTAAGAATGTTTCAACACAATTTCTCATCCAAGGATCCTAATCATTTCTGGACTCAGCTTTGTGGTAAGATATGACAAATGGCAAAGACAAAAGATGTTTTAAAAAAGGTCAAACATCCATTTGGTCTGTATAGGTTTGTAAATTAAGTACACCAAACACTTTTTTTTTTTTTAACAGATAATTTCTTACAGATAATTTTTAGGATGCATCTGTATTGTCTACTTTCATGCCATGAAAAAATGTAATTCATAAAGAAATGGAGAAGAGGAAAACTTTGTGGCTTACTAGATATAATTAAAAGCCAAAAAGGTCCTGAAGACCATGCTGTGTCTTGTTCTTCACAAATATGGTTTTATGTATTTATCAGAAATTGAACAGAGTGCATATTGAATGCTACAGATGTCTAGCCATTGACCAATAGGTTCCAGTAAATGAAAAATACTAAATTTATATGATTTTCTTAAAATGAAATGAGTAGTGACTTTCAGAGAACCTGCATGATTTTCAGTGAACCTTTCAAAATGTGAGTATTTGTACAGGTTTTACAAATTAATGTTTCGTATCAATGTGAGTTTATGAGCAAAAAGAAAATTAGTTAGGTTCAGTGAAATTTCTCATTTAATTAACCTCTTCCATATTAATGTTCTTTTATACGAGAAAGGGAGATCGGAATGTCATATGTTTCACCTGCCACACTTCTTGCACTACTTGCTGATTTGGTTCTGCAAGGTGTAGCTCAAAAAGTCAGAACTCAAAGTCTTTCTAAATGAGCTGTACTTGCACAGAATAAATATCTTGAAGGAAATGTGGAATTGTAGATTCATTCCCCAGTTATGCCTAAACCTCACCCATCAGTATCCTCACCTTTTTTTCATGAGCCTTATCCCTTGATTTGAAAACTATAGACAGCATTTTCTGGGCTTATAGAATGTTATGAGAATAGACCTTGAACATGATCAGAACCCGTGATCATGAGCTTTCTCATGAAAAATAAATAAATCTGCAATCTGCACCTAAGCAATTTCCTGTTGTTATCTCAGTCCCATTTTACTTCTATCTCCAAGCTACCAGCAAGAGTAGTCTCTGAAAGGCAGGGCTGGAGTATCTGCAAGAGAGCCCAGGTGACTGGACTGCAGCAATACTTGGCTTGCTCCCTTCCATGAGCTCTTCAGTCAGTCATTGTTGATCATCAGCTAATATTCCTAGCTTCTCCAAAGCTTCACCTTTGTCCATCTAGAAATCATAGGACAGGTAACTAGCCCATTAACACTGTTGGCCTTTGGATCAGTTCTCACGTGTAAAGGAAATTTGCTTAAACATATGCCAGTAGTGCTATCAGAACTGAATAATGCTTATATAATAAGGTATAGCAATTTCGCTGACGTTACCAAATGTTCTCTTCCACACTTAACTAAGACTAAATGGGTGCTTCCACTATATTCAGATTTTTCCTTTGTGTCTTGACCTTTTCTCCTTAGAATATTACTTCTGATTTTCATTTACCATAGGAGATAAAATCCACATAGAGTTCATACAAGACTCAGTTTCTGCTGCTTCTGTTTTCATTTTATTTAGGTTTATTTTTCTAAACCACATGTTACCTTATACCTTGCCAATGTAACTCATGTGGAAATAACATATTAATTCAAACAAAGTTTGTTTGAAGGAACTCTCTGATAGCTTTCAGCTGGCTAAACACACCTAGATAGCATCCTGTTGGTTTCTAAGACAGAAGTGAAAGGCTGATATGCTTACCAAGTGACAGTTTTGATTCAATATCCTTACAATATATGAGCACTTACAGTCCTATATTACCAGTGATAGCTTTTCCTCAGGAGTCCTTTAAGAGCCAAAGTTCATGCAGTTCATGTTTATATTCAATTAAAACCTCAACTAAAATATTTGCAGACAAATGCTGCATTCTCTGCTTCTACGGAAGCCATTCAGACACATCTTCTTCAGAGATAACAGGGTGGGCTAAGTAGATAATTCTATGGCAAATTAGCTCTACTGCTGTTTATTTTGGTAGAATGTAGTTGCTAAAATTGTTTTTATGCATCCAAAATGAAATGTAACCTGATAACACACCCACTGAAAATATAAAACAGGTTCAGAAAAGGAAACTGCAATTCAGATTTGTTTTAAAGCCCTTCATAAACTGCCTGATTATTTTGTTTTCCAGGGGAAACAAAAAGCTAAATGTGTCATATGCAAAATTCAATGAAATTCAGTGTGCTTCTAAAATGAACCTGAAACCCTAGTAGTTAAATATAATGATCATAACCATATTTCGATAGTGTTTTTCTCTTTTACTGCTCCCTGAAAGACTTGTAGAAGCAATCAAGGAAAGTAATTACATACAAGTGAATGTTAAATACATTATGAATAACAGTACACTTCTTTGGTATAATAGCATTTCCTCTTCCTTTGAAAAAAACCAAGTTACTTTACTAGTGTTGCAGCATCAAATTTTATAGTCTATTTTAATAAAGCTCAAAACCCCTGGAGTTTAGGTAGAGAATAGTCTAATAATACAAAACCATAGAACCATAGAATGGTCTGGGTTGGAAGGAACCTCAAAGATCATCTAGTTCCAACACCCCAGCTAGGGGCAGAGACACCTCCCAGTAGACCAGTTGCTCGAAGCTTCATCCAACCTGGCCTTGAACACATCCAGTGTTGAGGCATCTACAGCCTCCCTGGGCAACCTGTTCCCATGTCTCACCACCCTCGTAGTGAAGAACTTCCTTCTGATTTCCAATCTAAATCTCCCCTTCTCCAGTTTGAACCCATTACCCCTCATCCTATCACTACAGCCCTTGTAAAAAGTCCCTCCCCAGCTTCTTTGTAGGCCCCTTTCAGATACTGGAAGGCCACAATGTGGTATCCCCAGAGTCTTCTCTTCTGCAATTCTCTCAGTCTGTCCTCATAGGAGAGGTGTTCCAGCCCTCTGATCATCTCTGTGGCCCTTCTCTGGACCTGCTCCAATAGGTCCATGTCCTTCTTGTTTTGGGGGCTCCAGAGGTGGATGCAGTACTCCAGGTGGGGTCTCACAAGAGCAGAGTCACCTCCCTCAACCTGCTGGCCACACTTCTTTTGATGCAGCCCAGGATATGGTTGGCTTCCTGGGCAGCTCTCACACATTGTTGGCTCATGTTGAGCTTGTAATCAATCAGCACCCCGAAGTCTTTCTCCTCAGAGCTTCTCTCAATCCATAATCCACCCGGCTTGTATTTGTGCTTGGGATTGCCTCGACCCAGGTGCAGGACCTTGCACTTGGCCTTGTTGAACTTCATGAGGTTGGCATGGGCCCGCCTCTCAAGCCTGTCAAGATACAAAAAGTATCTTTATTATGGCACACCCACACATGAGCTGTTTGCTTTTCCAACTATCCATGAGAATAGCACTCCTTTAAAGTAATTTGTAAGGGGAACGTATCTAATGGTAAATAAACATTTTAAAGTGTAGGTAGATGTAATCATTATTACAGCATTATGTTATTTGCTGCTAAACCACTGATAGTTCAGGTTGATCAGAGCAACATAATTAGCTGGTCACTAATTAATCATGATTAATGTGATCTGGGTTGCATGCTCTTAAGACGAAGTACAGCAGCTTTAGTATCAATAGCCACCATTTATCTGTGTAACAAATGAGTTATCTTATTTGTAAGTCTTACATAGAAGAGCATTTTTCAAAGGATTGTGGGCAGGGTGTTTGCTTTCCTGTAAAAGGAAAGGCCTCTTTCAACTGCCCATCTTTGCAACCTTAAAAGAACAGGAAGTTAAATTTTAGATAAGTAGTGCAAAAAATACAGAAGATGACTAATTTGAAGAATCTTCAGTTTCAGTACAGTAAGATTATTGCCCATTTCTGGAAATACTATGCAATTTCTCACAAAAAAAAAAACCTGCCTTATGCCTTTGACAGTTATCTGGGAATGTCCATGGTATGACTGTCATAATTTGATAATTCCCCTCCTTTCAAAGCCCTGATAAGAAGCCATGATTGCCATTGACAACATTTCACAACCAGCCACTGTCTACACTTACACATGATTCATGAGGATTTTCTTCTCTCATTTCATCTTTTGGTTCACCAAAGAATCATAACTGGCAGTGTTGATGTAGTCTCATAATCTGTTTCAAAAGAATGTGCTTAATGAATGCCTTTAAAAAAAAAAAAATTGACTGAGGAGAAACCTCAGGGTATTTATTGGAGAAAAGCCAAAACCAACCCACCCTAAACAAAATGGAATCTCTGAGAACAAATCCCATCCCAAAACTAAGAACAGGTTTGGTCCTGTGCTCCTGAAGCTGGATAGATTCTATCAGTACGACATAATTACTCTCATGGCTTCATACAATACCTGCTATAATAAAGGTAATAAATAGACTTAAGCGTGCCAGTGGACTTCAGAATGACAATCATCTCCTAAATAAAGCATGTCTTCTGTCAGTAGCCTCTCTTCTGGTGCATAAACTTCCCTGGTTCCTTTGGATACACCTGCACTGTCAGGTTTGCACAACTGCAAGCTCAAAATGTAGTTCCTGTAATGCCTTTATTATCTACATGTTAATGCATGTTCAGACTCTACTTTAGCATATGTCAGCTTGCTCACTGGCAGAGAAACTCTACGCTGGAGAAGGAACAAGAACAAAGGATTGAGACCTGATTTATGCTTCAGCTCTATTGTTACAGAAGGTAATGGGCATGGCTGAATTAAGTTGTCCTGGCTCTAGTCCTCCAAAAGTGTATCATCTTGCCATGCCTTTCCATCATGAGTCTGTAATCAACACAATCTCAGTGTTCTACCAAAAATCTGTTAGGCATGAAATCTGTTAGGCATCCTGGGGGAGTCTTTATATAATTATGTAGCTATTACATGCAAGAGACTAGTAAATAACAATATAGAAGGGAACTATATGGGCCTAGGAGAAGAATAAAATTTCTGGAAATAGTTAAAGGAATAAAAAGTGTTTTTCTAACAAACCTCTAACCAGCATATAAAAAAGGCAACAGAGGGAATATGGCTCCGATCTGGATGCAACAGGAGAATACAGCTTTAAAAAAAGAATTGATCCTTGTACATATGGAACCTCAGCTAGCCCTGTAAGGACACACTTGCCTGTTCCATGATGAGCAGACTGAATGTAATCTACATGATGTAATTCTTGACCACCTGTGACTCACTTGCCTGACTGCAAGCGAATAAGGCAAGTTAGGCCACAGCCTCCATGATGCATTCAAGGTGTGAGATCACAGGGCATCAGCCCCTAACCTGCCAGCCAGAAGATTGATTTTGGAAATCCCCTTGCCACAGATGTGTACCTTATATATACTTCAGTTGCAGACCATTACTGAAGGTCTTGCAGATCAAATCTGGCTGATTTACACAGGCATAATGTAGATGTTTGCAGCAGTGACCACACATGGAGGGTCTGTCCTACTGGAAAATTCTCTGTGAGCCTAGGACGAATCTAAAAATAAGCTATTGGGGCAGTCTGTGCACAACTGCAGAGGTCCTACCTTTGCAGAGCTTTCATATCTGAGACCTATTAGAAGGGCAAAGTACTAGAGAATAGGCATCATACTATAGAAAACAGGTATTTGAATAACTATCTGATTAAAATCCCTATCTTACATACCTTTGTTAATTGTGCCTAGAAATGAATTTTCTGTAATTCTAGAAGAATAGTCTTATTAAAATAAAAACCCTCACAAAGGAAACCTGAGTGAGTAGAAAACGTACACAGAAATGGAAGACACATTTTACTTTATAAATTGGTGTTTAAACTATGTAGAAGAACATTTATAATAATGTTATCAGAATTTTAAAATGTACAAGTGCGCTTGTTAGTGTGATTTAGCTTTATCCACACCAGGTCTATGGAATGTGAAAACTTAGGTGGTAGCAAGTCTTACAGCCTGTGGGGTCAATCTTACCCCTAGACACATGTGCACGTGTCATTTATCTGCTACAATGCTAGCCAACACTTGCTGATTTTAGAAAGTATGTGCACACAACTATGGGCAAGACTGAACAGTGACTCTTCAATTTGAAGTTTCTTCATACAAATGCAAACACTTTTTGCAATCTGATTCTAATTAACAATAGAGTCATTCATCCATTCTCTAACAAACGAGCAGAAATCCCCTTCCTTTAGCAATACACAGACATTTGATAATAACTAAAGATTTGAGGTGATTAAGTGTTACAAGATCTGATGCTGTTGCACTTAAAACTCAAGTCCCGTTTCCACCTCAGCTATAGGCCACAAAACCACTATGCTGTATTACTTGCTCAGGGGCATTAGAAGAAGAAATCTTCCACCCACAGGTGCAAAGAAAGCAGAGCAGCTATTTTGTCACAATGAAGAAAACTTCAGTATTGGCCTAAAACTTAGCTTATAATGTACATAACAGAGAAGTACCTACTGAATGTCAGCAGCAGCAGCTAGCATAGTCTTTTCATAGTCTGAGTTCACTGTTATACAAAGCTTCTCAGTGATTCCATTAATCCCAATTAATAAAATCAGATTTGTTTAAAAGGGCCTCTCAATCTATTGGCAATACTCTTGCTAGTACAGCCAAGGCTGCAGTTCACTTTTTTTCCCCGCAAAAGCATATTGCAGGTTTATGATCAATTTATTGTCCACCAGGACTCCCCAGGTTCTTTTCAGTACAACTGCTCCTAAAAGACTCTTCCTTAAAAGTAGAGGCAAGAGGTGCAAAACCATGATTTTTTTTCAGACAGCAACTACCAGGGTGTTTACTTTGTGCTATAGAGCATCCAAAGAAGACCAATGAAACTGGTGAAAGGTCTATAGAACAAGTCTTATGAGGAGCAGCTGCAGGAATTGACGTTGTTTAGCCTGCAAAAAAGGATGCTCAGGGGAGATCTTACCACTCTCTGCAACTACCTGAAAAGATGTAGTGAGGTAGGGGTTGGTCTCTTCTCCCAAGTAAAAAGTGATAGGATGAGAAGAAACAGCCTCAAGTCGCACCAGGGGAGCTTTAGCCTAGATATTAGGAAAATTTCTTCACACTGCCAAGTCCACTGCTAAACCACGTCCCTAAGCATTACATCTCCATGTCTTTTAAATACCTCCAGGGATGGTGACTCCACCACTTCCCTGAGCAGCCTGTTTCAGTGCTTTACAACCCTTTTGGTGAATAAATTTTTCCTAATACCCAGTCTAAACCTCCCCTGGTGCGACTTGGGGCTGTTTCCTCTTGTTCTATCACTTGTTACTCAGGAGAAGAGACTGACACCCACCTTGCTACAATCTCTTTTCAGGTAGTTGTAGACACCTTGTCAAAAAGCAAAGGGGTTATTTTTGTAGGTAACGTACACGACAGCTTTCTTGAATATATTTATGATACAGGCTATCTTATAATTTAAAAATGCTTTCCAGCATCTTCCATCTAAATTGTTCCACTTAAAGGTAAATTCTATGTGCACTGAAGCACATGGAAAGGGTTTAATTGACTGTAAAACAATTGGATTGAGCATTGGATGATGCCGGTTATCACCAGACCATAGTTTGGAACTTTCTCTTCAAGCTACCTGTGTGAAGGCCATGAAAAGAAATGCAGCAATACAGTGTTTCTATTTTCTATCAAAATAGAAAATTGCAAAATTTTCTATCAAAAATAGAAAGACACCATTCAGGATCGGGCATCTTAAGTCCTGATGTCTGGCCAACAGAATGGATTAAAATGTCTTACAAATTCATTCAGCATGTTTACCAATCCTTCCAGACTACTTTTTCTTTGTCTAACTATTTCTTTGCTGGCCATTGTGTAAAAGAGCCATGCAAACAGCAAGAGGAATGACTGAGGATAATAATACTGATTGAGTAGGAAATTCTATGAAGTTCACAAAACACATAAAATTAGAAAACCAAAAAACACCTTCCAGTTAATCTCTGCCATAATAATCTGTCATGATGTATTCAGGCTATGCAAATTTATTTTCATGAGTACAGTCCTCTAAGTACTTTTTTTCTTTTATTATTTGTGGTTTTCTGAAATGAGTATCTTAATCAAGGTACTTGACATTATTTACATTGAGCGCTAATGTCAGTTCACTGTTCTACCAAGCAGAAGTTATATTTCTAAACAAATATACAATCTGGAAAAGAAAGTCAATACAGGCCTAATCTCTCTGTGTTTAAGAAATGTACGTATTTGCCTAAATCATTTAAATGTAAAATGAATTACCCTCCCTCATATGTAGTAACTCACAATAAATCAGGTTTGGGATTAACTTTTTGCTTTCTTCACTTATACAAACAATATACTGCTGTTATCTTCCACTATAATATGCTAATAAATAATGTTATTTTAAATTTATATAGTATACTAAAACACGGATCAATGGATTAAGGCCAAAATTCTCCTGAGTAATTTTGCGAATATTCATATCTTTTTTTCAACATATGGACACATTTCTCAATACATATTTTCAAAGAACAGATGTTTCCACTACTTTAAAGGTTTAATAATAGTTCGTGCAACTGAGAAATGCAAACTTTGTATGTATGCTAAGTTGTTTCACAAATATCTTGCATGTAAACTCTGAGTCTGTAACATTTCGGGCCATACCAGATATTCAATACTTTCTCATAAGTTCCTTGATTGCCCAAAGTAGTTCTGCGCAAGTAATATTGGCATTTTCATGGGTATGATAACACAGAATCCTGGGACATAACTTTCTTGTGCCATGAATGTATGTGTAGTGTGAATGGGTGGTTTTCATTAATGTTGGTTAATGAAAACAACCAACAGTCGTGGACATCAAATTTTGCCAACTGAAACATCTCACCAGAAAGCAAAGAGCTCATTTCTTTAATTGGTTGTTTTGGTAAAAATAATTGCCAAGCATTTAAAGTACCATTGGCAGATTATAAGTAGAGGTTTATTTCTAATGTTATTTTGGCATTTTTTGAGGATAAGATGCAAGCAGTCTTAGTTTATAGCGCATTGTCTTTGTAATTAAATTACTTGCAAAATGGTAAACAGGGTTTTTTATCTGAGCGGCAATAGCTTAATAGCTGCATCAAAAAAAGTGTGGCTAGCAGGTCATGGGAGGTGACCCTCTGCTCTGATGAGACCCCACCTGGAGTACTGCATTCAGCTCTGGGGCCTCCAGCAGAAGAAAGGAATGGACCTGTTCGAGTAGGTGCAGAGGAGGGCCATGAAGATCAGGGGGCTGGAGTACCTTCTGTATGAGGACAGGCTGAGAGAGTTGAAATGGTTCAGCATGGAGAAGAGATGGCTTTGGGGAGACCTTATCACAGCCTTCCAGTTCTTAAAGTGGGCCACCAGGAAAGAGGGACTCTTTATCAAGGAGTGCAGTGATAGGACAGGGGGAAAACAGTTTTAAACTGGAAGAGCATGGATTTAGATTAGACATTAGGAAGAAATTCTCCACTATGACGGTGGTGAGACACTGGAAAAGGTTCCCTAGAGCAGCTGTGGATATCCCTGAAAGTGTTCAAGGCCAGGTTGGATAGGGCTTTGAGTAACCTGATCTAGCGGAAGATGTCCCTTCCCCTGGCAGAGGGGTTGGAACTATATGACCTTTAAAGGTTCCTTCCAACACAAACCATTCTATGATTTGAGGAAAAAAGGGTAAATCAATATAAGAATATTAAACATAGGATAATACCAGATCTTAATGTGTTTAAGAGCCAGTTGTTCCACTAAAAGCAAAAAGAGTTGGGAGCACTTATAACCTGCTTGTAAACTTCCCAGGTTTTCCCAATTAATCTTTTGGGTTTTTTTTAAGAAAAATAAGGAGTGTCTTCTTGTAATAATTTCACCCAGATTATAATGTATTTTATGAATGTCAAATGCCTTTGGTGCTACTTATATTCCTTTGCTTGTCAGGCAGTTTCTTTGCAAACATTCAACACTTTATCTATTTTCAGTAAAAACAGCCAGTCAAACTATCATTTTTAACTATTTTTTTTGCACAGCAGCAGGATTACTTGGGAGTGTTTCTAATGGAAAACCAAGCTCCAGTAGACGGACAAATAATCAGGATTTGGATAGTCATAATCTATTTTCTTGATGATTATTACTATGATGCTATCCCAAAGGGCTTATCACATGGTTGCACATAAGATGCAATTTATACAAAACATTTGCTATGTGCATGTCATTATTTTTCTGTATCAGACAGTAATATAAGAAATAATTATTATTTCAGTTGTTCATTTCACTATTTTTTTTTCTTTCCATAACAAAACAGAACCACATGTGTTACATAAGTTCTTGGCTAAACCACTTCAATAAGCAGCATTAAAGTTGATTTAATTAATAAAACAGAGATTAATTTGTCTGGGACTGAAAGAGAAATTTAATTGTCCATTGCTACATTTCAGCCACCTGCTTATAAAAATAAATTATTCTGAACTCTAATATGAAAGAATCCTTGTGATAGCTATTCTGCGAGTGGTCAACTAACAAAAATGATTGCTTCTAATTCCAGAGACAGATGACTATCCCTCAACTTTAGTGCGAAGAGATGGAAAATATAGGTCTCATTCAGGAAACAGGAGTGGAACAGAATCATAGATTCATAGAATCATAGAATATATTGGGTTAAAAGGGACCTCTAAAGGCCATCTAGTCCAAGCCCCCTACAATAAGCAGGGACATCTCTAACTAGGTCAGGTTGCTCAGAGCCCCATCAAGCCTGACCTTGAATGACTCCAGGGAGGGGGCCTCCACCACCTCTCTGGGCAACCTGTTCCAGTGATCAATCACCCTTATACTAAATAACTTTTTCCTAATGCCCAACCTCTAAATATACCCTTTTCTAGCTTAAAACCATTACCCCTCATCCTATTGCTACAAACCCTTGTGAACAGATCCTTCCCCACCTTCATATACGCCCCTTTCAGATATTTTAAGGTCACTGTAAGGTCTTGCTGGAGCCTTCTCCAGGCTGAAATCTGTGTTCCTTTTAGTAGTGAAATTTCAAACTCAATCTTTGACTATATCTAGACATGGATACATAAAACCAGGCTGAAATTCCTTCAGGGCTCTGAAGTGCTGGGGCCCGAGTTGTGGGCCCCAAGTTGGAGTTGACCTGTGAATAAGTCACAACCTAGCAGAATGGTTTGTTTTTCTTAGTGGCTTCATGTTTCAGAGGCAGAACCTGGTCCTCCTGTGGCTCTGCCCTCACCCAGGTGGGCATGGTTGGAGTGGTGGGTGAGGCCAGGACTATATTAACCAGGAGCTGATCAATTGGAAGAGCTTCTTCCTGGGTGTGGCTTCTGTTGGGGCTGGTTGCCTCTTGCTGAGCTCTCTTGGTGGTGTCCTTCCATGTGAAGGGCCACTGAGGGAGCCATCTCTGTCCATTTTGTCCAGCAGGTGATGCTGGCACCACAGCGGGCAGTGGAGGAGCTGGGCCCACAGGAACCTATGGCAGGACTGTCTGAAAGAAGACTTCTGAGTGGTTGTTGCTGAGGTCAGTGTTGGCTTGTGTGATCAGGCAACTGATGGCAGTATAAAATGATGATGGCTGAACGAGCACAACAGGCTCCCATTTGGTGAAATTGTCTGATGCTATTGGAGTGTTCTGAAGAAAGGAATGGTCAGTCCCCTCTGACTGCTAGTGGAAGGAATGCCATTGCCTATGTAATAGCTGTCCAACAATAATGGGCACAGCCACCGTTGCTGACAAAGTGCTGGGCTCAGAAAAGGATGCACATTTTTTACAAAGAAAACTAATTTAGGTATTTTGTTCCAGAACATTTCTGGCTATTTGCCTGCATCTGTCTCAAACATAACAAAGTCATAGTTGATTATAAATAACTCCAGGATTGTGAAGAGGCTAGTCTGAAGATTTTAATGTGAGATAGTAAGGAACTTTCTTGGAATAACTTTTGGAGTTAATCTGCAATACAATTAGGTCTTACTGCAAGCTATTTTTAAGAGTGGTTATTAAATTACTCATAAGGAATGATATGCTAATAAGCTAACCAATCTGATGCAGTACCTGGTTCCAGCAAATCTCTTGAGAGAGGATGCCAAGACTGACTAATGTAACGCATCTGGTTCAACTACTGTACTAGAGTAATGATTTGCACTACAGGACATGCAATTCCAAGCAGTCGTTCCAAACCAACAGTATTTGTCCTTCTTTGGCACTCAGATGATGTTTACAGAATCCTGTCTTTGCTCACTTGTAGCCTTCCAGCTCAGCCCCGACTCAGTAATTGGGACAGTTGCTCACTCAAGTTCTCTGAAAAATTCTGTGCCTAGCATTTCGTTGTTTGACCCTCCATGACAGATTTCCGAGATTCTACTGATTAACATTTTTGCAAACCGTTTCTATGGTTTGGGGTAGGGGGCATTGAGAGATCAAATTTTGCCAAAGAATCTATGGTCAGTAATGATTATAGGCTAGATACACATGTTACTGCGCATCATTTAAGAAAGTGTTTCATATTGTAAAGCAATACTTGTACCCCGTTATGTGATTCTGAAGGCTGTATTTTTTTTATATTCTTCAGTTCCAAGGCCAGAATTTAAACCTATGGTAAAAGTACAAGCAAAACTAAACTTCCAGATGCCTCATAGGATACATTTATTTACACTGTCAGCTCTGGATTTCCACCACTTAGAGAGAACTCTGTCAGTTCCTGCTTAAGGGAAGTTCAGGACTGACTGACCTCCTAGGTTACTTAATGTCTGTATCAAGTCATTGCTGCCAATACAGCAAACTTTGTCAGTAATTTTAGAAAAATATAAATAAACAAACAATCTTTATGATAAAGCTCTACCTTTCAAATATCGGTACTCTGAGTAGAGGTACTAAAAGCAAGTGAAGTGGCATGATTCAACTGCTCTCCCGCTACTTGAGGTACTCTCCACAAAACCATGTTGATGGGATAAATCCAGTAGTGTTACAAAGCCTGTCTTTTTCTTTTTATGATTACATTAGAAATAGAATTATGTTTCAGAATGATCCATAGAAGTCTTGAATACTGAAATTCTAAGAAAGCCAAGTGGAAAAATAAAATTATTTTCAAATGGCAATACTTTTGTCCTTGGAAACTATTTGATTTGGGTGAAGTTCAGAGTTGTTGAACTTGGTGTTGAGAGAATTTATGGATCTTGTTTGTCCACTCTTCCAAATATCCACAAAATGTGTTTACATTAGCTACCAGCTGAAGAATACAGGCCCAGTTCTTGTTGATGAGGTTTGATTGATTCAAAGTGCTGCAAGTATGCTTGTAATGGCTTGAAAAAGGACTACTTGGACATTTCCCTCACAGCTTACCCAAAGTCCCAGCACTTCTGCAGTTTTCCATGATTAACTAGGTGATTTTTTTGTGCAATGTTGTTTTCCTTAGAACTTCTATGAACTCAAATATTTATTTATTTTAACATTAAATAAGGGAAACTAAAATATTGTAGGAAAATACCACTTGAAGTAAGAGCACTGTTCATAAATTGCTCTTGCAGATGTATGCAAAAACTGATTTAAAAAGAGCTGCTCTTGTGAACCAGAAATCTCTCTTAAATCTTTTAACATGATTTTACAAAGACGTCTCCAGTGTAGCATTGCTGCTGATACAAATGCACTTAACATACAAATCAATTAAACCTGGAAAAAGGTAGCTGAAAAATACATCATTGCTTTCAAATTCAAAAGCACTTCCATAGGATTTAAAAAACAGCAGGACCAAACAAAACAAAACTTGATGATCCTAGAGGTCTTTTCCAAACTAAATGATTTTATGATCACTGTTCACACGGGATTGCATGACTTGAGATGGCAGGTATAGTATGATACTTTGTCAGAATGCCTACCTGATGAACCTGGAGAAAACTTTACATTTCTGCCTATAACTGCCTTAAGAGTTTGCCAATAGACAGATTCTGTAAACGGGAAAATATAATTTAGAATTTGGCCTCTGGGTTCTGCTACTGTCATCCAAAAGGAGAAATATATTACAATAGGTTGGGAAAAAAAGATTATCTATTAGCAGGCTTTTTGTTTTAACACCAGGAGCCTTAAATGTCTACTTCTTAGTGAATTTTCACGAAAGGAAATCATGATTTCTATACCAAGATTTTTCCTATAAAACCTTAAAAGGCAAAAAAGTATAGTAGGCTTTGACTGTGGGTTTTTTCAGTGGGTAGAAAAGGGTGGCAGGATTTTTCTAAGCAGGCGGATTGTGGTCTAGCAACAAATATGCTTTTTGCTTTATTGCCAATTGTGGTAATAGCAGTGAGGACAGAACTAGGTGGTGATGGGAGTAGTGACCTCAATATGGGATAAATCAGAGATTTAAGTTGACGAAACAGACTAAATTATTCTATACATGATGGCTAGTTTTAGGGTTGACAGTATTTTCTTCTCCTGCCCATTCAAACTCTTTAACTGTTTGGATCTTGCTCACAGTATGTTGGTTCTTATCATGGAAAACATAGTTTGTTGACAAGCCGAACTTGGTCTATTCTTTCCAAACAACAAATCACACAAATCACCAAACAACAGATCATAACAACTTTAGATGCAATATGCCTTGACTATATTGGAAAATGTTGAATGGCACAGTATTAAAATAGCGGTAATCTTTCATGTAAATGAGGTTATGGTCTTACATCCCATTGTCTAAAGTCTGCTTCAGAATAAGAAAAGTGAATGAATACTTCATTTTGTTGTCAGTTAAATCACCAGCTTCTCTTAGGAAGGAAGTCAGTTCTTTAGGTTAATGATGGCATTTAACAGTGGTAAATCAATCCATATCTACTTCATAAATCATGCTTGTTTGACAGTTTCTCTACAAAAATTTAAGAAAAACCCATCCAGTCCAATAACATTACAAACATTGTTTCATTTGGAAGACCTACAAATATGACTGGCTTCATACAACACAAACTGCTATACTGAAGGGTGGTATTACCCACCTAATGTTATTATATAAGGCTGAATAAATTAGGAGGGGAAAAAAAAAAAGTTCCAGAACTGACAGGAATATCTATAAACTTTGCTCTCTAGGAGATATAACAATGTCACTCTGCCCAAATGACGAAGGTTTTGGTCTTAGATTGGTTCAAAATATTTTGGGTGCCATTGTACTGGACTTTCTGTTTTTCAGTAATCTAAGTATTATGAAAGGTCTTTTTTCATATTTCATAAAACTGTAGAGGGAAACATAGTTTAATGCTGAGTATAGCTACCAAATACAATCAACCTTTTGCCAATTGCTGCTTTCAATCTCAAGTCAAAATATAAGCTTTCTATACAGCTTCTACTTCCTGATTCCTTTTAAAAGCCATAATCAGTGTACAGCTTGAAATGTGTTTCCTCTTCTTGCTTTTTCTTTATTTGCTGAATTTACATTTATGAAATTGTCCCTTTCAGGCTTCAGGGAATGTGTCTGAGAGCGAGGCAAATGGATTTTCTTGTTTCCTTTTGTTTCTTCACCCTTTAGTTTTCCAAAATATGGTGGCTGTCAAGAATCCGTACAACTTTGAAAGAATGCCAACAATTTATGCTCATGATCTGTCCAAATCTGGGTATTCAATGAACTGCAGTGTTAGAGTAAAAAAAAAATTGTTCTATTTCCTTGAGCTGCATTCCAGCAGGAAACACTCCTAAAATATAAGGGGCATTATCCAGGAAGATTTTAAAAATTAGCTGATGAGTGCCATGAGACAGGCCTGCTGAAGTAAAAGTTGAAGTACATTCACCAATAGCAGCATATTTCAAGGGCTACAGTGTGGCAACTCAGAAGGGAAGATGTTTATCAACACAAAACCACATCAGACTCCAAGGAAACCATAAAATACAGATATTTAGAAAATTATAGACTTAAAATACTTTTCCCAATTGGCTTAATTTGGGGGAAAAAATAAACAACCAGAGATAGAGGCTTGTGTTACAAAAATCTGAATTGTGCAGAATTGATGTTGAAATTGATTTTTGGAGAAGCTAAACATGAAAAACCTTAATATTGATTTCTTTTTGGAACTGTTCTAGTGTACTAGAGAAACTTCCCTCTCTTGGATACCGTTTCAAGAAATTTTTGAGCACTTTAAATTAAGGAAACATACATTCAATAGTTTATGAACTTGTTTTCTGTACCAGTAGTAGTTTACTAACATGCACATAGAATTTGCTTAATCAGTTTTTACTGATGCTAAAAAAAGTCTTAGAATGTTAGTGATTACTTAGATTGTAGGCTTCAAGCAACTCTGTAAAATACTGTAATCTTACTGCGTACCTACCTAAAATCACAGCATAATTTTTATCAGCCTTCTTCAGTTACTGAGAGAATAGCATTAGTAGTGTTATTTTCTTAGCACAGAGAAAACTGAGTAACTATATGTCATCTTTCATTGATATTTAGTAATTAACATAGTATTGAAAAGTATTGAGATACAACATTAATATAATTGTTTTAGTGGAAAATCAAAACAAAAGCTATTTTTTTTTCTCATCTACTAAATTCTGACAGAAAAAAGTTAAGAGACATCTGATAATGGTCACTATAAGCCATTATACTTGGGGGAAAAAAAAAGCTATGCATTTACTTTTACTGATTTTCAAAATGGAGAAAATGAGCTAATTAGACAAGTCTGCAGTTTGAAGGGACATTTTCCCTTACATAAGAAGAAAAGTATAAAGTTAAGTATATTATATACTAATTCTCATAACCTAAAAGATACAGCTGTGCTTTAAAAACACTGTGAAAATGTAATTACCTAATTCAGCTTGGTAAGAGCTACTTTTTCTTGGCTTTTTGCCCAGAATATGCTTATTCCTTCTGCAAAAACAGTATGGCAAACTCTAAAAAAGAAAAGGAATATGTTGCAGAGAGGCAAAACAGAATACAATCAATCTAAACATAACATACTTAAAGATTACTGCCTTCAGTAATCAATAATAGAAATTTGCATTCATCTGTACAAAAAGAATAACTTGATAGTAAAAAAAGTCAAACCTTCAGTTTATAGACAAAACAGAAGCCAGCTGTCCTGGCCTGAGAGTGTGCTTGAACACCATTCTGGAAAGGTTCACTTGAAGTTCTGAGAATCTGAATTTTCACTTTTAGTATTATAGAAACCAATGAGATAATTACCGACTAAAACTTTAAAAGAATTTCTTGAATGTCCACATAATAATTTAGAATATTCCCTTAAGAGGGTTTTTTCCCCCCTTGTACTTCCAAGAAGAAACTCTACCATGTGACAGACCTGCAGTGAAAGATTAACTAATGCAGAACACAAGAGCCCTTAGAATTGCTGGTTTTGTCTGCTGAGGATGGAAGTCTCAGAAATGCCCATCAAACTTTCAACTTTTGCAGTGATTCAGGCATGCCTTTATTTTTTTAATGCATGGCGTAACTCATAAGAAGACTGAAAAAAAGTGCGTATGTTACTTATATAAAAACTCCACGTTCTATCGCCACTCTTGGGAGCGCTGCAGTCAGGTGTAATGGGAACATACAGCCTAAACTATATTTGTATAGTTTACTTACTGTTTCTTCATGTAATATGGAACATGAAAATGTCTGTAGTGTACTGTACTGTTCCAGTGCCATAATGCTAAACCCTACTCGTTCTACGTCTTTTAATGCAGTTTATTAAATGAGTATCTACTCTATTGGATATTGAAACTTTTGTGGACAGAATAGGTTCAGCAGTGAAAATCCCTCCAGTCCACCACACTATGGTATGTCATTCACGACTTGGATGCTCCTCTTTAGCTTTTGTCACTTTACACCACGTCCTCTCAGCACCTCACAACTGCAGAGAGTGCTGCCCAACAGCTTATCTTCTCCCTCTGTCCAGACCGGGGGTGGTTTGATCTTCACTGTCCAGCCAGCTCTTGATTCATTCTCTGCGATGACGCAGGAGGCGGCCAGCTGGTAATAACTAACGACGCTCCTGTTCGGAGACGACGCTTGAGGCGATGAGCCTAAGGCGTCCACGCAGGCGGGGCGAGGGGCCCCGTTCTAACTGCAGAACCAAAGGCCAAGAGGCAAAGGCTCCATGGCTGCTGCGAGACCGGCGCCAGCAGCCGGTTCCAGTGACGTCAGGTTTCCGTGACCGGCCCGGTAGGGAACAATAAGGTGCCGTGGGGGCCGGGGAACCGGCAGACGATGCCCAGTCCCTCCCCGCGGCT
>VZZY01002061.1:0-18373 GCA_013400335.1 Eurystomus gularis | reverse complement strand
GCGGGTCTCGGGCAGGGGCGGGCTCAGGCGGAGGACGGGAAGCCGCCTCCCGCCCTTCTCTGTAGAGGCTGCCCACTCGCGCCGGATAAGCCTAGCAGGGGGAGGCAGGCGCTCGTCTCCAGCTGGTTCACCGGCCACCCCCTCTCACCGGGGCTGCGGGCTTGGAGCGGGCCTGGTACAGGCGGTGATAGAGCGGGGCTGCAGCCGTTGCTGCAGGTGATTGTCGTGAGGCCTGGACCCTGCTCCGGTGCTGCCCCCAGGTCCAGGCCTGTGTCACAGCTGCGGCCAACCAGTATGGATATTCGTGTGCTGTGGTGGCTGTTCGTAGTAGTGTGGTTAGAGGGTTGCTACGGAAGGGGACTTTGAAAGCAGTTTAGAGGAACAACAGGAGCCTTCTTTCCCTGCACCGGAAAACTGATATCCCTGTCAATAGGAAGTAGGACCTTGTGAGTGGTTCTCTAGCCAAGAAGTGTGAAAATCTTGGCTATGAATTCTCTGCTCTTCCACTTGTTAGGACAGACTCCACATAACCAAATTTTCAAACATTGTCTAGAATCTTAAGTTGTGGCAAAATATGTGGTCTGATTTTTTTCAGAGGTGCCTGTGTGCCTAATACCTGTTACTCTAAACGGAGTTAGGTGTTGGAAGTATTCCTGAAAATCTGTCTGAATCTTCAGGCATCTAAAATATTTTCTGTAAACCTGATCTTTAAACATTTTAGGCTTTGAGGCATCTCATGTGCAAAATGCAGTTGACTGTATCTCTTTGATACCTCAGCACCTGAGCTTACCTTTTTGCTCTGGGATATTCCCTTGATGAACTGTCCTGCAGCTTTGGTTCTTAGGAGACTGATTTTGTTTTTCTAAGCAATTTTCCTTCTTTATCTTAACAATTCTTTTTTTTCCCATCAACTGCACATTGTGAATTCATTTCTTGCTATTTTTCTGCAGCATTTTAGTGGAACTTTGGGTAGTTTTTGTCACAGTGCTTGAATACCTGTTTCTGTAGACTTAATAGTTTTTGTTCTCTGGACTTTCTGGCTCCTGCTCTTCAGATTTTGCTCCCGTGCATACTCCGCTTCAACTTAGGACTTTGTTCAGAGTGCCTCCATATCCATGGCTGGAGTGTCTAAGTAACTGTTGGTGCAAGTGTTCCAGTACTTTGTTTTTTCCCTTGAGGGTGTCAGTTTCTCAATCACTAATACAGGAAGCAGACTGTGGACCATTTTCAAACAGAGACAATGTCTGTTAACAGGTGAACTCTGTGCTGGTAGGATTTTAAAGAAAAAGAAATCACAGTGGTATTCAAACAGGTGATGCCTGGATGCTGAATTAGTGGTAGATAATCCCAGAGACTTTTTCAGAACCTCTTAAAGATATTTTTGATAATCTGGTGAAACTTTATTTCACACTATTTTGAAAGAAAGCTGATTAAGTACAGGAGACTAGGAGAGTAACCTGTGTACTGTGTGCCTCAACACCTCTTTGTGAATAGCTTTACCAGTAATGCCTTCTGCTGTTAGTCTGGGACATTACAGCATCCACTTGCTGATTCCTTCTACCTTAAAGCAGAGATGGTATTGTACTGTGCTCATCTGAGGAGGTAGATGGATTTTGTACACACCAGATGAGACAGTGGACCTTAAAATTTAGTGTTTGACACCTTGGGATATGTTTTTCTCCAAATCTTTATTCTGACTATTGCTATACTTAAGTTTAAGGCCTCCTTCCAGTTTAATTCTACCTAGAGAGAGAAATTATTGAAAACTGTTGGCACATTTACATCTGTGATGTTCACATATAAATCTCCACAAGGATTTTGAGATCTATTGATTAGTTAGTGCCTCACTAGAACTCTTAATGCAGTTTAAGTACTTTTGGATATAATTATGCGCTCCTTGATTGTTTTCGTCATGTCTTTGAACACCATGGACTGTTAGACCAGCTCCCTTCGTATTTCTTTCCAAGGGACACAACTACAGCCAGAGCTCGGTTAAGAATATATGTTGTCTAGACAAAGTTAGCTGTTTATGTGGTGTCAGACTGACATTCAGGATGATGATAGCTACATAGATTAGTAGGTGCCAAAATATAGTTATGCTATAATGCATATTTCTGGTCCAGAGGAACGGTTGGATTGCATTCTTAAGGACAATAACTGGCATTCTCCAAATGTTACAGAACTGCGAAGATATCTAAGTATGGTGTGTGTCTGAGCAGTTGGCTTGTTTCCTCCTGGCTTGCTGAAAACCAGCTTCCAGGAAAGCTTGCAACACCAAATGGAGAAAAGTTTGTGGCATGATGGAAACAAGCTTTTTGTGAATCTTTAAAGTTCACAATACCTTCTTGCCCATGTTCATTTGAGTGCATTCAGGTTCACAAGTTGGTTGTTGCAGTCTGCAATGGTCTGAGATGTTTGTGTGTTTCGTAGTTTGCTATTGTCCATTTGTGCGGTTTTTGAAGGCTTGAATGCCTTTTCAAGAAAGTTCTTTCTGCTTATGCAAAACTAATTTGATCATAATAATGAAGGAAAAAACTCCTGTTAAACCAATCTTGATACTTTTTCAACTATTTTCTTTCTTTTGTTTAGGGCTTTTTCCCTAGTACACTAGAGGTTTCAGGCTGCAGACAGAGTAAATTTTAAGTAATGTAGGCTACATCTACCTTTGAGTACATTGTAAGTGATAGGTTATCTAAAAACTGTTGCAAGGTGAATTTCAGACATTGTATTTTAACATCTGTTGCGTTTCACTTTGATATTACGTTACTTTGATATTTACAATCGTAATCAGAAGTTCAAGGCAGGGCTTGTTTTTTCCATTTTGGTTGTCTCACGCTTCTAAAGTCTTAAGACTTCTGTAGAAATAATCCTTATTCATGTTAGTAAAAATACATACCTTAAAGTTGGTTTTAGCTTTTCTGATAAGGCCTGTTGCAACCTTAATCTTTATATATCCCATTGTGTCCCTTAAGCAATGCTAAGTCCCTCAGTCTGCTCTCCAGACTTGAGTCTCTAGAAGTGGTGCTATTTTTACAGAAAGGAATTAAGTGATTCGTAATTTTTTCAAATGTAGAATAACATTGAATCTAGACTTTCTTAGTGTACACTAGGATTCATATTCTTTCTTCCTGAAGAGTTTCAGATTGACTAGTGTGAAGAATTTTGCTTTTCTGACATAGTAGGCTTTTTTCCTTTATGTTGTTCAGTTAACAGATTTATTTTTGGAGTGACTGAAATGAATTCTGGGTGTTCTGTCCACTCTCCAGGAATCCAAGGCTTAAAAATGTAAATTTCGTTACAGGGTATGGATGGAGAAGCAGAATTCTGTACTCATCAATTTCTTTATAAACAATCACAGAGGACTTCTTGAATTAAAAGAAAGTGAATTAAGTTTATTACTTTATGTAGTCCTAAAGAGATTTTTAGGGATGGCATTTTTATAGAACTCTTCTGCAGTTTTCCGGCAGCTGGATGTGGCTTCTGTCTGCTTTTGTTTGTGTACATGAAGCTAGTATTCCCTGTTGATCACATTGTTACAGATACTGTCTAGCAAACTTTTCAAGCCTTTGAAACAGAGCTAGAGGAAGGGACAGAATATTTATAAAGGTATTTTGGATCCTCAGAAAGAAAAATGTTTCTCATGCCTGTATAATGCCTACGTAAGAAATGTAGTTTTTTGCTATTTGTCACTGAAGTGATCGCAATTCAGTTTTTGTATGTCTTTCAGAGAAGAATCTGGAAATGGCTTTAGTTTAAGTTGCTAGTTTCAGTCTATATAAAAATATGTCTTCTGTTAAATTTGCACAAAGTTCTAATTCTAAGAAAATCAAGCATGTCCAAAATACAGTATTAACTTAGTAAAAAAAGATCTAAAATCTCAAGCAGTTTATGGAACACTGGCTTTAAAAACCTCCACTTACTGAAAATGATACAGGATTAAGTTGTGATTTTTAAGGTTGCCACTAGCAACTCCGGTAGTAGATTTAGAGTGTAAAGTTTTCACCTATTCAGCAATTTTTTTGATCAAAGAACCAAATTTGAATGTTTTAGCTACTTTTTGTGAATCTCCTTATCTGATAACATTATAATACTCCGATATTATCTAGTCAGGTTGAGTTTTCAGGTGCAGTGAAACAAGTCAGATCTTGTTCAATTCTTCTACTTTAGACTCCAGGAATATTGCTTCTCTTATTGAAGTGTAGTAGTCCTTCTGGAAAAGATGGCAGGTTTTTGTGCACATATCTTAAACTGATTTTGGGTGACTATGCAACAATAATGGCTGGGGCTTTTTGTTTGTTTCTTTTAGTAAAAAGTAGTTAAAATTATGCTGGTATCATGGGTGATTCCAAATTGTGACTCTTGATCCTATTCATCTTCCCTTTGGATTATAAGGCCATAGCGGATACTATAGGTGGCAAAGCAGATTGCTTGTAGTCCATGGGATACAGTTGGAAACTGGCACTATGGGCTGACTATTAAAAACTCTTTTCCTTGTAAACAAAGGATATAGAGTGTGCAAGCACATGTTGAGGTCCAAAACATCCAAACCCAAATTCTTCCAGTTGGAAAACTACTGATTTCAAGGCTGTAGCTCTAAATCTGTTACTAGAACTGTTGCTTTTACTTCAACAAAGGACTTTAAAAAGGGTTTAATATCATGTGTTATTTATATAAAAGCAGTTCATGGTGGCATTACTACAGAGAACATCAATGTTTGAGTATGTTTATTGGTTGCGTTTCAGTTTTTGTGTACTCTGAATTGTACTCTGATTAGGAAATACTGCATTGTAAAGGCCTATTGTGTGACAGCACAGCTGTGCCAAGGCACTCTAGTCTTTTCATCTGAATTGAAAGAGAAAAACATACAATTTGCAATCATCTGTTTCAAATTATGAATAACGTGTATGCAAAGGTAATTAGAATTTCATAGTTATTTCAATATGAATATTATAAGATGGAAGGCATGTCTTACAGGGAGTGGCCAAGGACTCTGGGTTTGTCTAGTTTGGAGAAAAGAAAGTTGAGATGTAACCTCATTGCCCTCTGCAGCTTTCTGAGGAGGGGAACTGGAGAGAGAGGTACTGTTCTCTTCTCCCTGGGATCCAGTGATAGGATGCATGGGAATGGTTCAAAGCTGTGCCAGGGAAGGTTTAGACTGATCCTTAGGAAACATTTATTTACTGTGAGGGTGATGAAAGACTGCAACAGGGTTCCTAGAGAGGTGGTCAACACCCCAAGCCTGTCAGTGTTTAAGAGGCATTTGGACAATGCCCTGAATAATTTTAAAGTACTGCAGATTACTCAGGGATTGCCCTGTGCCTTCACTGGCCATATTCTTACAGATTATGGTGTGTAGGTGCCTCCTACAAATGAAGAATTGGGCTCCTGAATTCTTTGTCCACATATTTACGTGATACATATATTCTGTAATGATGAAGAAAACTTAATGCTTTGGAAATTTCAATGGATAAATAGGTTTTCTTCTGGCTTTAGATTAGCATCTAAAGGGAATGGTAACATCAGGGCAACATGATTCTGCAGTATATGATTAGATAGCCTGAAACAAACCGGGGTCAGTTTATATGGTAACACATCGGGGAAAAATGTAAAGGAGGCAAAATGTATTAATTTTTTTCACAGAAATTCATTCCGGGACAAGGATGAGCTGATTCCATTTTAGAAATGGGTCCTGGAGCCCCACACATTTAGTATTTGTTCTCTAAGAGTCTGGTGAATTTCAGTTTTTGGTTTGTTATTGTAGAATTTGTACTTACTGTCACTGTTTCCAGTCTGCTTTGCTAATGTTTTTATGTATCATTAATGTTACAAATAATGAATTAATGAAATGTAAAACAAAAAAAATTAAACTTTTTATTAACATGTTTAATTTATGTTTAACTACATGTTAAAAAATGTTTTGCCAATTGACAAACTTACTAAAACTTACAGGACCACTCATGTTAGAAGGGTGCGGGAAATGGGCTGTAATTTACATTTAACAGCCTGTGCAGATGAGAGAATGCATTAGTAGGATCATGTTGTCATTGTGCTTGTGTAGATCTTGTTCTGAAAAATAATTGAGACTCGGGTCTTTCTAAGAGTCTCTTTTTTTTTTCTGAGTTGATTTTATTGCATTTCTGATGCTCACTGAGTTTTTATATGGCTGTGATGAAAATGTTCTCAATATTTAAAACTAGGTAAATGTTCCTGTAGAAGGTATAAATATCACTCTATCAAATTGAAGGTTTTTCTTAATGGATGAGAATAAATAATTTTATATTGAAGGTGAGAACAGATTATAATATGATTTTAGAATTAGATTTCCAGTCTGAGTTGTATCTGTTGTTGAGAGAGGTCTTTATCTTCTTGTACGTATACCTTTTTCCTTGTTTGGTACAGCTGCCCTTGTTGGGAATGCCTGGATTTCAGAAAGGCAGTGTTTTCACCTGAGGTCTTTGCAAGTCAGTTTTCATTTCTTTTTCACATTAGAATTGTGATTACTATATGAGTAGTAGTAAGAAAATGGAAAGGGTTTCATCTGTGATGTGGTAGGAGCTTGTGGCCAATGACAGTCCTGTTGTGGAAAAAAAAAATCTGTGTGGTAGGGAAAACTTTCTGTGCTTCTCTTCTAGAGGAGTTACAGACTGACTTTAGAGAGAAGTCTTTATGAAGACAGTGATACGTTCTTTGCTATTGACAGCTTATTTTTTTGTTTCAAGGCAAAATCTGCAAGTGATAATGAACATACGGTTCCTTATTGAAAAAAAAAAGGCAAAACAGACTACATGCATTCTGATCTGTTACCACAAACCACTAGTTTTTATTTGTTGTCCATCTGAATTTTTCTAGAAGTGTTGTAGGCTTGTATGTTTTTTACTAAAAATGTTTATAGTGACCTTAAAGAGTGAAGGCAGGGCAGATCAGAATGCCTTGGGGACACAGTGGTGGGAGTCCGGAATCTACCCCTTCAAAATCAGTGGTCCAAATTCAGTACAGCTTATTAGCAGACAAATTATTTTGTGTAAAATCAGTGGAGGAGTTGACCAGGTCATACACACTCATGATCTGCATTTTTGTTAAGATCAAACTGATGCTTTGTAGTAGCTGTAAGATAAATTTAAGATTGCAGTGTTCTTTATCCTTGGATGGTTTTTGTTTGGGTGCATTTGGTTTGGTTTGGTTTGTTTTTTTTTCTGGGCATTATTTAGAGTAGTCACTTCCTTGTAGCCAAAAATGTCAGTTGGGCATATATTCAGTTGGGCAGAAGTGATACAGCAGCTGGGACTAAGACTTTGTATTTTTAATGTCTTTTTGTGTGTATTTTTGGTGAAGAACTCCAGGCACAACAGATGTATGACAGAATATAAAAGCAACTGAAACTAACAAAGAAAAGTAAAGTGGCTGGGTTTTTTTTTTTTAAATTTTTTTTTTTGTAAAGATCCTGTGTCCTCAAACATCTTAAGAGGTAAGGGAAGAAATAGTCTTCTCTCTTTCCCTCAGATAAAACTGAGGACAATTGATGCCCCTTTGAAATGTTTTATGCCTTTCTACTCTCTAAGCAGCAGCAGACTTCAGTTTTGGTTAAAACTCTTAACCCCATTGGGAAAAGTGAATATAATCCCCTTCTCCATTTAAATACAGAGCAAAATGGGTTTCTTAACCTAGCCTTGAAAGTAGTTTAACATGAAATGTAACAAACAAACAAATGCCTTAGTCTGAGAAGCAGAAAATAAGAACTCATTGAAGCAACTCATAAACATTTTGAACTCAATATACAAAATTATGAAGGGATTCTTTGTAACAATGTGTAACAAGCCTTAAAATTAGAATTTCATAAGCAGTTTTTTGTCTCCTTTCCTGGGAATTGCAGTCAAGTGAAATAATTAAAGATAAAAACCACTGTTTGTTCCACTGTTATATTAGGTAGATTTCTGTTTTCTACTGGGCTGTAAAGTTAGGGTAGATGGAGCTGTCAGAAAACCAGCCTAATCTTCTGCATGTGAATTTGGCTATAAGGGGTAAAACCCAAGGATCTAAATTCATTGACTGATAGTAGACCTGTTAAGAAAATAAAATAAAACTGTATATGGTTGAAATAGGTAACTATTGACCTAAGCTAGGATGGGGAGGGGTGGCATAAAAAAAAATGTTGAGTGGTTCATCTAATGCATTTGCTTACATGTTATACTTCTTTACAGCAATTTTGTCAAATCATAGAATGGCTTAGGTTGGAAGGGACCATAGAGATCATCTAGTCCAACCTCCCTGCCATGGGCAGGGATGCCTCTGAACTAGACTAGGTTGCTCAAGGCCCAGGAGCTGATTAGTCGGAAGAGCTTCCTGTTGGGTGTCGCTTCTCACCCAGGTGGTCATGGTTGGGGTGGTGGGCAAGGCCAGGGCTATTTTAAGGAGGAGCTGATCAGCTGGAGGAGTTTGCTGTTGGGTGTGGCCTCTGTTGGAGCTGGTTGCATCTTGCCGAGCTCTCAGTGGTGTCCTTCCATGTGAAGGGCCACTGAGGGAGCCATCTCTGTCCGTTATGTCCAGCAGGTGATGCTGGCACCACAGTGGGCAGTGGAGGGGCTGGGCCCCCAGGAACCTGTGGCAGGATTGTTTGAAAGACTTCCGAGGGGATGTTGCTGGGTTCAGCGTTGGCCTGTGTGATCAGGCAACTGATGGCAGTATAAAATGATGATGGCTGAATCAGCACAACACTGAGCAATCTATTCCAGAGTCTCGCCACCTTCATACTGAAGAACTTTTTCCTGAGATGGTTCCTGATGGTTTGTGCAAGGTCCATATGTTTACCTAATGTGTCTGTGCTAAGCCAGGCCATGTGTTCTTTGTTGTGTCGTTAGGCTGCAGTTAAACCTGGACAGAGGGCATTGGTGGACAGGTAGTAATTGCTGGTGCAGTTACAGCTTTTTGTCATGCTTTTCTCTTCTGAGAAGTTTATCTAAAGAGCAGACTTACATTTTCAGTCCAGTGTGTTCAGGGTGAATATGTGGGTATTATTTTTCTGACTGTTGGGCTCTACAGTAGAGGGAGGACTACAAGGTTGCTGATTTAATATGCTGCTGATTGTGATGGTATCTGCAAGGTATGGTCTATGAAGAACAGGGCAACTTAAGTTACTTCCTGTCGTTCCTACAGATGTTTGTGTCTTGATCACAGTCCATTGAAAGGTACATGAAAACCATGCCTTGCTTTGGGAATTGTAGCTCCTATTTAAAAGACACTGTTGTGTAAAGTTTTTAGGTCTTGAAGTGATGAACAGTTCTGATTATGTTTGCTAGAAGACATCCCTTGGTATAATAGTTTGTGAAATTTATGTTCAGAGTACCATGTAGATGAGAGAAGTGAATTTAGATGTTAAGTAAGTGCTATCTGTGAGAATTAATGTGTGTGAGAGAGTAGGTAACAACAGTAATAGGTGACGTTGATTAATTGAACAAGGCTGCAGGTAAAATTTGAAGATTCAAAATACAAAACTTCCAAAGATTTGGAAATGGCCTTGATGCTAGGTTATTGTAGGTAGTTGAGGGGCAAAACTCACTTGAAGTCAGGGATCAGTACTGGGGCCAGTCCTGTTTGACATCTTTGTCGGTGACATGGACGGTGGGATTGAGCGCACCCTCGGCAGGTATGCGGATGGCACCAAGTTGTGTGCTGTGGTCGACACACTGGAGGAAAAGGATGCCAGCCAGAGGGAGCTTAACAGGCTTGAGAGGCGGGCCCATGCCAACCTCATGAAGTTCAACAAGACCAAGTGCAAGGTCCTGCACCTGGGTCAGGGCAATCCCAGGCATAAATACAGGCCGGGTGGATTACAGATTGAGAGCAGCCCTGAGGAGGAAGACTCAGGGTGCTGGTTGATGAAAAGCTCAACATGAGCCAACAATGTGTGAATGCTGCCCAGGAAGCCAACCATATCCTGGGCTGCATCAAAAGAAGTGTGGCCAGCAGGTCGAGGGAGGGGATTCTGCTCCTCTGCTCTGGTCTTGAGACCCCACCTGGAGTACTGCATCCAGCTCTGGAACCCTGAACATAAGAAGGGCATGAACCTGTTGGAGACGGTCCAGAGGAGGGTCACAAAGATGATTAAAGGGCTGGAACACCTCTCCTATGAGGACAGGCTAAGAGAATTGAGGTTGTTAAGCCTGGAGAAGGCTATGGGGATACCACATTATGGCCTTCCAGTATCTGAAGGGGGCCTACAAGAAAGCTGGGGAGGGACTTTTCATAAAGGCCTGTAGGGATAGGATGAGGGGTAATGAGTTCAAACTGGAAGAGGGTAGATTTAGATTGGAAATCAGAAGGAAGTTCTTCACTACGAGGGTGGTGAGACACTGGAACAGGTTGCTTGGGGGGGTTGTGGATGCTCCATCCCTGGAAGCATTCAAGGCCAGGTCGGATGGGACCTTGAGCAACCTGATCTAGTGGGAGGTGTCCCTGCCATGGCAGCAGGTTTGGAACTAGATAATCTTTGAGATCCCTTCCAACCCAAACCATTCTATGAACTTCAAATAGGGAACATGAAAACATTATTTATTCATTGCTAGTCAATTCTTCTGTCTTCCAGGTCAGCAAAAAGGTAACTTTTTACACAAATGAAAATAGCACTGGCTGTGCTTCTGGGTTACTGTTTCAGAAAAGCCTCTGACAGAGTTTGCAGTGAGAGATTTAGTGGATGTGACAATGAGTCCTTAGTTTAGTTTGCAATGGTAATGGCAAACTTAAGTCAGAGATACCAAACCGCTAAACCAAAACTGAGATGCTCTGAATATTGATCTTGAAATAGTCATGTTGTCTATATAAATGCGTATAAATGTTCTTGACAAGTAAAGATAAATGCTAAATTCACTCGTAAGCCACTCCTCTTCTACTTTACATTAGAGGTTCTGTGGAATGCTTTATTGTCAAATGTTGCAGAGTCAAAGAAATCAGCAGGCTACTGATGCGCTGTGCTTGTTCTCGATTGTATTCACTTCAGGTTTTGCTACAGTGTAGTTTCTTGCATGGAATTGACTTTTTTTTTTTAATTAAAAAGGTGATGTTGAACTGTGTTGCCAATGCAAGAGCCTACTTTTAATCTGAAGAATTATTTGGCTATAAAATAGTTTCAAACACAATACATTGTAGAACTGTCTTTCCTTCTTTTAGTTACAGTTGAGGTCTTTGTAGAATAAGGGACACCAATAAGGAGATATAAAAAGTAATTAGGAAAATATTGATTACAGAGTTTGATCTGTTTGAAACCTGTAATCTCATACTATGAAAACTTTTTGTTGCCTACAATGCTTTCTATATGTGCTCTAGATTCTGAAGTTTTGGTAGCTTGTAAAGAAATGTACTAGATAATTGTAAGTTCGTTCCATGGCTCCTTAGGGTTTTTTAATAAGGTGAATATAGGTAAAAGCTCTCTGATATTCTGTGTACTGTTGCCAGAACTTGGTCTTGTAGTTCTTTACAGTTGAATTTTTCCTCAAATACTTTGCTAGAACACATTGGTGGAATTGATTTCATTTATCTTGAGGTGTAGGCTTCAGAGAAAGATTAGTATTGCATTGCTTTGAATTTGTTTTAGTATCCTTTCATATTAAATACCTACGTTTTCACTTAAATATCTTTTCTTTATTGAAGAACACAGGACAGTGTTGTTTGGGGTTTTTTTTTGTTGTTGTTGCTAATTTCTGATGAAGAGAGACCTACAGTCAACTTCTTCATGTTAGGCTTACTCTTTTCAAAACTTTAACAACACTTTCCTGTGTTACAGTTCTTGAGTTTAGTGTGTCTGCATAGAGAGAAATAAACTGGAAATTCTGCCTCTGAGGATTGGAATTTAGTGTAGTTTTAGATGGAAACCAAAATATTTTAGGAATATACTTGCCAGTTAAGCTTTTAAAAGGACTTTCTATGGGGTGCAACTTCTGAAATAATGCAGAGCTTCCAAAGAGGTTTCCATGTGATATATATGCAACAGTCAACTTGCTTTTAATTCCTGAGCTGCTGCAATGAAAATCGATTTCTTGGCTTGATCAACTATCGATTGAGGAAAAAGTCTACTTAGTTTGAAATGCTGATTTTCAGTGAAGTCTTGTGGCCTGTGATATGTTCTGCTGGTGGTTTCTCAAGTTTTTCTCGTGTTTCTATCTGTTACATGGGAAACATTAAATAGTTTGGTTTACTTTTTCTTTCTTTTTTTTTTTATGGACAAGTTCTTATGCACTTGATCAGCACTGATATGTAGTAACAATGTAAAATGACTGTGGAAAGGGTTTCAGAAGCTGAATTTAAAACCACTTTTGTTTAAAAGTCACAGTCCACTTTAAAAATGATTAATTATTGTATGATGAATGATCTAATGAGATATAGTCCAGGGTTAGATTCATTTTGTTATTAGAAGATAAAAAAATTTTACTTGCTTTAGGACTTTTGGGAAACTTTTTTTGAGTTAATGAGTTTTTTAAGAGTGTGTGATACAGCTATCTAACTTTATTAATATTGAAGGTACCTGTAATTTGGTGGCATTATCCTTATAAGTACAAGCATGAACTGCCTTTAAGGTTTATAAAGAGGCCTGACTTGCCCTTTGTCGATGTTGAAAGAGCAATATTGCTTAAAGAAAGAACCATATTTCCTTTTAAAGGGGAAGAGAGGGGAATTAATGTACTAGAAAGTTTCAAAAATAGAGGCAAATTATACTCATTTTTGGAAACTTTTACATTAGAATAGACTGTACACCCTGAAGACTTCGGTATAATTAGATTGTTTTTGTTTTACTATCTGAGAAGTGCACACTCTGTATATGTATTTATATAATGTAAAAAGTATCTACATGTGTGTATACACACATATATTTATATAATATAGAAGATATATAAGTGTGTGTATACACACAGACATGTTGCTCTAGTGGCACATACATGGTTGAAGCAAAGTTATGAGTTGTTTTTGGTTTTAGGGATATTTTTAAAATTATAGCAAGGAGAAAGTATGTAATATAAATCTGTAATACTTTCAGTGTACACTTTTAGAGGTAAACCAGCTTTGTCATGCATTTGCAAGAAGCCAAAGTAATCCTGTTAGAAAATGAACTTACCAGTAAAAGGTTTCACAATGTTTTTACATGGTTAAAGATACTGACCTGCTGGATTGTCTTAATGTGTTCTGGAGTGTGTTTAAGAAGGATGTAGAAAGCTGATTTACCCAGTTATTGTGATGCTAACTGTATTAAAGACATGTTTTAGTAAAATGGATACATATCGAAGTTGAGTGAAGAATACTGAGTAGTGAGAGTGCTCAAAAATAGTTATTAAAAAAAAGTCACTTTTTATTGCTGCTGATCTACATGGTAAATGTAAAACACACACTCAGAAAGGATTCTTTCTTACATACCTGAGTAGTTTTTCTTAAATAAAAGAAAAACATTAACAAAGCTGTTGCAAAACCACAATACGTTTCTATGTTAAATGGCTGTCTTCAGGTAGCAGCTGTTCTTAAATTGTTCGAATTTCCTCATAGTGTAAAATACACTGTGATCTGATTACAATGTCTAGTTTAGAAGTCTAGATAGTAAATAAAAGGTTTTAATTAAAATGAAAATGCATTTAATTGTTTCCCATGGAAAAATGTACACCTCTGTGTTTGACCTGGTTAAACTCAAAATGACTGAATCTGAAGTTAGTAAAACTGATGAAGGATTGAACACTGGCAGTATCTTTGTTACAGCAGGGGCTACTGTGTAGTTCTTGCTTATTAATCCAGTCCTGGTTCCTCCGTTAGGTTAGAATTGTAGAACCACACGCTAAATAAAGTGAGAGGAGGGTGAAAGAGGACCAACAGTTTGCAGCATTGAATTTAGTTATAGTCTTCTGGCAGACTGCACCTCCTGCTCAGTATCCTGGTGACAGGCAGCCAGGCTGCCTTCTGAGCTGCTCTCATTAAATGCACTAGGCTTGAATTTCTGGCATTTTGGATTAAAAAAAGAATTTTCTTTGTCCTTATTTAGTGAAATGTTTTATGATCATAATTTTCCGTATAAGTTGTGCACTCAGCAATAGTTGTCCTGGGAAGATAGTGGTTTGATTATAGAAGTAGAATACTACATACATACTTGTTATGAGCGACGGAAAAAAGTCCTGTTAATATTTTTTTAACAATCTGATATTTTAGAAAATGACTGGATTAGCTGAAGTTGTCCATTTACATAATTTTTTTCTTGAAGTCTCTACAGAAAATTATGGTAACTACCTGAAACTTTTAGTTGTTAAATGCATTAGGGTTTTTATAATTACTGAGTGTAAGTATAGGGTATTAACGGTTATTGTTCAGATATCCAATCTTTTTCTTGCTGCCTTTAGTCAAGCAAAGCTTGCCTTCATTGGGAATTTTGCTGACTAAAGACTGTGTAATTGCCCAGTAATTAATGCACTTCAAAGATATCACTCTACACGTAGTTTACTCCTTGGAACCTGAATGTTCTGCCTGTTTTCTTAGTGTTGCCAGAAGGGATCACTTCTACATAGCAATTTTTGGATAAATTTCAGTAGTTCTCTTCAAACAGTGCCAGTTCCAAAAACTATTAAGCTCTGAGAATATATAAGGTCCTTGTTAACTTAAATAATTCCATGAATTCTGAAGTATGTTATATACAAGTTCACTTTATACATATATAAATAATGGTCCACTACAGCTTGCTGTTGCTTTGGTTTTGTATATGTTTGACACACGTGACAGTTTTGTACTTTAGGATGAATATTTGTTCACAGAATCATTATGGTTGGAAAGGACCTCCAGGGTCATCAAGTCCAACCTTTCTCCTAGCATCTCTCTAACCACTACACCATATCCTCAAGCACTGCATCTATTCGTTCTTTAAGCACCTCAAGGGATGGTGACTCCACCACCTCCCTGGGCAGTCTATTCCAGTGCCTAACTACCCTCTCAGTAAAGAATTTCTTCCTAATATCTAATCTAAACCTCCCCTGACGCAACTTGAGGCCATTTCCCCTCGTCGTATCATTACTAATTTGAGAGAAGAGACCAACACCAGCCTCGCTACAACCTCCTTTTAGGTAGTTGTAGAGGGCAAAGGTCTTGGTGGATATACAAAATTGTGTTTTAAAATAAAGTACATAGGAAAAAGAACAATTAGTTTACACTTAGACTGGAACGGTGTGGGAATTTTGAATTAGGCCTACTCTGTGGTGAGTGGAGGCTTGTCTGCATGTACTGCCTATACTTTGTAGACTTTGTGCATCCAGTTTATTCTGCATCTCAGCTGTGAGACAATATGTTTTATGAATTATCTGGGTTTGTGTGTGCATGCTAGTGTAATATGGGGATGGATATCCTTACTTCTTTAGCACTGCATTGTCATCAGTGCCATCACTGCTGCAAAGAGAAGCACTGTAGAAGGTAGAGGCATTGTGAGGGTGATCAATATCTGCTTAGTGGCATAGAAGAACATGTTTTTTTCCTATTTCTGGAAGGATCTGCTTGCTAAGCCTTGTTATATGATGGTATTTTAAACTGACAATAGGATTGAGAAGTTCTTCAGATCTTGTAAAAGAAAATAATTGAATTTGTGTTCTGGGGCATGCCTGGCATGCTCCCTGCCTAGCTTTATAGGCTAGCTAGGGAAAGAGAGAAGATTGAATGGATTATAGGGTAGGGAGAGAATCTTTGGTTAAAGAACTATGTTTTCTTCAAAAGGGGAAGAGACAAGAATCGAAGTGCTTGAAAATCTCAAAAACAGAGGCCATATGAGGAGCAGTAGAGGGACTTGGGGTTGTTTAGTCTGAAGAAGAAGAGGCTGAGGGGAGACCTTATAGCTCTCTACAACTACCTGAAAGGAGGTTGCAGGAATGTGGGTGTTGCTCTCTTTTCCCAAGTCACAACTGATAGGACAAAAGCAAATGGTGTCAAGTTATGTCAGGGAAGGTTATCAAAGACTGGAACAGGCTGCCTCAGGGAGGTGGCTGAACTGCCATCCCTGGTTGTATTTAAAAGCCATCTAGATAGGGTGCTCAAGGATATGGTATAGAAGTGGGTCTGGTAGAGGTAGATAATGATTGGACTTGATCTTAAAGGTCTTTTCCAAGCATAGCAATTCTATGATTCTGTATCTTGTTGTTTGTTTGAGGGCAGGGATAGTTTAACTCCTCTTGATGAGAAATAATTTTTGCTTAATTGTTAACTGATGAGTAATGTTCTTGATATTAACTTAAACCCTAGTAACTTGCTGGATATGGGACCTCTTTCCTCTTTCTGAAATGAACACAGTAGTGCCTACCCATCTTTGTCGAAAGCTCTGCTACTAGAGAAGAAGAGTGTTCTAGAAATGCGTTGTAGGTATAAAGAATCAACTTGGAGAAAAAAATTGTTTTAAAGCATTGTATTCTGACTGAGAAGGACTTAGGTGTTGAACCCTAATCCTGTTTTCATTGTGGCTTGATCTGTGATCTCTGCTTCCACCTTCCTCATAATATTACAAAGGCATTAATGGCAATTGACCTTTTTCATGAGAAGTAAATATATTTTTCTTGATTGCAACAGGGAATATACAATTATGATAATATCCATTTGGTCAGAGGTCGTGTGATGAAAGTGTTGTGTTACATCCTTAGGACTAGACAAAAAATGAAGAAATAAAAAGGAAAGATAATGTGCAGACATTCTGGCAGCAATGCTTTCTGTTGGAAAGCAAATTAACATTTTCATTTTACTTGTTTAAAGGTTGGGGGTTGGACAATGTGAAATCTTTCCAGTTTGTGTCATAAGAGTCATATGAAAAGGAATTTAAAATCACATCTTGAGTTGCTTCCCCATGAATTGAACCTTCTCTTTATGAGGATAAGAAAAATCAAATTCATCTGCTTCATGCATGAACAAAAGTCATCAAGTCTTCAAGTCTTACTAAAGAGAGAAAAAGGTCAATAATGATGCATTCTTCTTTCTGTGTGGGAGGGAGTAATGCCTGGTCTTTTCTTCTTTTAACAATGTATCCAGAGCTTGCAAAATAAAGGATTAAAAGTTTTCAAAAGGACCACTTCTGTTTTATTTCAGTGTTTGGATTAAACTTTTATAGAATCTGAATTTCCAGTAGGTGGGTGGGAGGGGTGGGGAGCAGAGGAGGAAGAATATTATTACAGTTATTTAAGATCTTCTGTTGCAAGACTAGCAACTGAGGCATGTAAAATCACTAAGACTTGAAAAATCTGAGACATAGTTCTTATTCTTTTTGATATCATCTCATGTCAGAGAAATAGGTTAATATCTTTTTCTTGCCTCAGATTAGTACCATGTCCCTCTGAGAAGTACTGTGCTTCCAGAGTTTGGAGGAAGCTGACGAAGTTTTATTAATTGGAAAAGTGAGTCTTCCTATCAGGAGACATACAGGAATAATAAGGGAATGCTCTTTATTAGCGTAATTGGTATCACGTTCTGTTTTTTTCACAATAGCTACCATGTACTAATGATTTTTTTTATGTATCCATGGCCACCTGTCAGCTTTTTAACATAAAGACAGAATAATACTCTGTGAACTCTGATACTTACAGTTCTTGTAAACTGTCTATACACAGGTTAAAGGAAAACAATATCCCTTTAATGATATTGAACTATAAAATTTACTGAGCATCCTTTATATTTAGACCTTTACTGTTTTATTTTTAATTAAAAGAAAAAGCCTCATTTCAACTACGTATTAAGATCTACTGAATTTTTAAGTTTTTTTTTATGTGAAAGATTCTTTTTCTGGTGGAAGTAGTGTTGGTTTTTATAATCAGTGATTCACTGAGCAACAAGTTCTCTTAGGCAGTATGTCATGCCAAAAATCTAGTATTATCCTGTTTCTTGGCGTTTTTTGTTGTTGGTTTTTGTGTTTTGGTGTTTTTGGTTTTGTTTTCTCTTTTTTTTTTTAAAATCTGTAAAGGATATATTCCTTCTTAATATGTAGAGCCTGCTGGCAACAGATCGGCTATGTCTGCCTCCAAGGGGGAATAGGATTTTTGTGCAGGAGTTGGCACATGTTGAAAGAGCTTTAAACTAGATTTGAAGGGGAAAGGGATAAAAGCAGGCTTGCTGGAGATAAGCCTGGGCGTGGCACATCAGTGTTTGTGAGGTGGTGTGCTAGTGAGGTCCTAGGGTCTACCATCTTGGTGGAGGCAGAAGGTTGACATCCGTGTCACAGCAAAGACGAGGGTTACTGGTGTGTTAGAAACCATGGAAGTGCTTGAGAAAAAGGTGGTGGGATCAGTAGCCCAACCAAAGTGCATCTACACCAGTGCAGGCAGCATGGGCAAGAGATGGGAGGAGCAGGAAGCCATTGTATAGCAGGAGAATGATGGTCTAGTTGCTGTCACAGAAACAT
>VZZY01002057.1:12553-59530 GCA_013400335.1 Eurystomus gularis | reverse complement strand
ACTGACTGAAAAAGGGGAAGCATTACTCCCATTTTCAAATAGGGAAAAAAGGAAGACCTGGGCAACTACAGGCCAGTCAGTCTCACCTCTGTGACTAGTAAGATCATGGAGCAGATCCTCCTGAAGGCTCAGCTAAGACACATGGAAAATGAGGAGGTGATTGGTGGCAACTAACATGGCTTCATCAAAGGCAAATTGCGCCTGACAAATCTGGTGGCCTTTTACAATGGAGTAATAGCATCAGTGGGCAAGGGAAGAGCAACTGATATCATCTACCTGGACTTGTGCAAAGCCTTCAACACTGTCCTGCACGGCATGACATCCTGGTCTCTAAATTGGAGGGACATGGATTTGACAGATGGACTGCTCAGTGGTTAAGGAATTGGCCAGATAGTCACATTCAAAGAGTTGCAGTCAATGGCTCAATGTCCAAGTGGAGGAAGGTAATGAGCGGTGTTCCTCAGGATCAGTATTGGGAACAGAGATCCATAAGTCTTTCTCCATTATGCCCTTTCTCTTCCCCTTTTGAGGAGCGGGGGAGAGGAGTTAACAGAGATTGTCTGTTATAGGTCTAAAGGACTGCCCTGATCCTGAACATTGACGTAAGCAAATGAGATTTCTTACTGCCTTCTTTCCCTCTCTAGTACATGTATCTATGTAGAGAACTTCTGGGCAAGGAAAAAGAGCAAAGAGCCTTGGATAGAGGTAAAGGTTTTGATCCTTATTTCCATTCTTCTGTTGTTTTAATTTGTGGTTATAAAAATTACCTCTTGCTAAGAAGAGTTTCCTGTATTATTTTGGTGTTTTCATTACTTAATCTTCTAGTTCACGAGGCATTTAACCTGAATTTTAAGAGCTATTGTGTGAGTACAATGGGATTATGGGTGATACTGAAATAAAAATACATATACAGTTATTACATTTTACTTGTTCACATCCCTGATGAAACATAAAGCAGCTTTTAACTTTATGGGATTTTGCAGGGGGGAAATGCATTGCACCAAAAATAGTATTCCTATTTATTAACTTCTTAATAAAACTGCAAGTGCAGATACAAAATTACATCAGTTTTGAAAATACTTTCAATGTTCCTTTAGCAGAACTATCAAGCAATAGATTTACTGGTATACCTTAAACAAATTTCCTTATTTGCTGATGCATCTAGGATTTTTAAATCTTAGTACAAAGGAATTACATTTTTAATATTTTCTTGCATTCAGAAAGACATACCACTCTCCGATTTTCTATAGATTTTTCTTACAGTGTTGACTCAGCCTGAATTTGTGTGTATATGTAGTTTCTTTCTAGTCAGGAGAGAGTGGCAGACTCCATACAAGAAAACAAAACAATCAAACAAACGAAAAACAACAAACCAACAAAACCCAACCCAAACAAACAAAAAAAAGCCTCAAACCAAAACAAAAAACAACCTCCAGACTGTAGCCAGCAGCAGTTACAGTATCTGGGCAAATACTCAGATATTTAAAAAAAAAAAACCAAGGATCTATAACATGTATTTACAGTAACATATCTAGCTTGAAGCCTTTGTAGTTGTGTACTTCCCTTAATTGCATACTGGTCATCTACTGAGTGACTAGAGTTGTCTTCTTGGAGCTCCACATTTGAGAATGCGAAGCCTGCAAGCCTGAAGTGAAAATTTCCACAGAGACTCAGAAAATATAGTGTCTTACAAGTCCAACCATCATTTCTACACCATCCTGGAATTTCTACTTGAGTCGACTTTCACTCAACATATAGCAATTCAGGCTTTTCCCTCCTGCTTTTCATGTTTTCTTACCCCTTCAAAAAAGTGCAAGCATACACTGTCACTTCTGCAAATAAACTCAGTGATACTTGTGAGCACTCAGCAGCTTTCTCATAACACTGGAGCAAGTTCAAAAAAACCCCAAACCAAATGTCGAGGTTTATTAACATAGGTCATATGTAAACTATGAACCTCACTAGCATGGGGCACTTCAGATTGCAAGAGTTGTTACGGGCTCAAAAACCGAGTTGACATTCACGTGGAGAAAAAAAAATGAAAAGTTATCAAATACAAATATATCTCTTATGCCTGAGGAAGCCCATGAGCCACAGATTGTCAGAAAATGGGAAACTATATCTAGAATTAGATATGATTGACTTGCTCTTATGTTCTTCCTAAGGCACCCATGCTGGCTATTTACAAAGATGCAGTAATGAAATAGATATATCTCTTTGTTCTTTACATTCTGCATATTATACAGTAAGGTTTAGATACGCAAAGTGTAGGAGAAAGTAATTGTATCATAAATATATAATGTGATGCTAATTTCTAGAAAGCACTCCAGGGAATCATACAACGCTGCAATGATGCATATGGTACTCACTGTTTGAGATCAAAACCCACTCCCTAAAATGATAAAAGCTGATCATGGAGATTATTTACTGTTGGCTTTTGATGGGGATTTGGCATTTGACCAGTGAGTAATTCACAGATCAGAAGGGATTCCTGATTAAGTGAATAACAAACAGATGCTCAACGTGAATACAAACCAATAATTATGCATTTCCACGGTGAACTTTTGAAATTTATGGATAATTTCACAGATACTGCATAGTGGCCGAAATACTTAATGGCAATAGCTGATTAGATGACATAGATAAAGTGAAATAGCCATTCTATTTCTATGTTAAAGGTTATACACTTATCCCCTTCATTGTCAAGGTTCTCATTAGACTTTCTGCTCTGGAATAGCCTGATACCACGTAGCAAAACCCATATGTGTACATGTAGCACCAGAGTTATTCTCACTGCTTTTCTTGAGAAAAGACACTAGTTTCCAACATGATGCTTCCAACTTGTCTTCCACAGAGGACCATGTGGTATCTGAAAAAGTTCTTCAAGAAATCATGCCTGAATGGAGGTAGTTAATGCATCTCTTACAGTATCAGCATTTTAGGACTTGTCTTGCATTAGGAAAGATTGCCCCTTACCTTTCGGTACGTCTCACGAGCTTGTAGCAGACAATCCAAACTATATAATCTATGAATTCTTTTTTTAAATTGTTTTTATTAAATCTCATAATTTCTCTCATAATTAATATTTCTCTTTGGACTACAGAATTTCTATAATTCAGTGAATTCTTTATTAAGTAGTAGTAATGATGAAGATTATATAGGTTAATATGAGCATTGTTATAGAAACTAAGCCACATAGGTAATTTGGGATCTCACCGATCAATATTTTAGAAGGAGATTGCTTAAATGTGTATGAATTATTTCACAATGTAAGGGCATAGGAATGTCTAAAAGATTTTTTTAAAAAAATATTTTAAAAATAACGAGAAGAATGTGTTTACAGGCATAGTTTGGCACCGCTGACAAAAGTCGAGCACATAGGAATTTCTCCTGGCTCACCAGAGCCCTCTATAACCACTTGTCAGAGAGCACAGGCTGACTGCCAATGTGCTGCAGACCACGGACTCTTGCCTCAGATACCCCAGTGGTATACACACAATACTATGGGAGCCACCATCTGCACACTGAGCTGTGGAGCTCCCTGTCACAAGACGTTACAGAGCAAAGCAGAGATTTAAGAAGGATTCAGCATTTTTACGTTTCTTAAGAATGCCTGCTATTCCACGCGATAAAATACAAAAAGGTGCATACCTTTGTGTTTCAAAATATTATTCTTCCCTAACTTCTGGCAGTGGAAAAAAAACATTCAGTAACATGCTATTTCAAGCCATTGTGGGGATTTTTTAACTCTTTTTTTTTTTTTTTCTGAACAGTTTGGTATTCTCTCAATTCAAAGAAAAGACATTGGAAGAAATAGATCATTGTCTTATTTGCTGTGGCAATTCAATTACTTGATTGGTGCTTGTCATATGAAAGGAAGACTAGTGTTTTGGGTGCAGTTGTGATGAAGGTAAAAGAAGGAACACATTGTGTTGGAGAAAACATCATAAAATAAAGACTGAGGGAAAGCAAAGCATGCATCATGTGGGATTAGAATGGCTAAGGCCATCTGTAAACAACATCTGGCAAGGAAAATATTCAGGAAATAAAGATAATGTTACTTCCTTCTAGCACAATCAAGTTAATTCACAAGGTATTCTAGACCTAATACCTTGTCTCAATCAGCCATTGAAAAGAAACATGGATGATGCTGGACTCCTAGTCCTTCTATTAAATTTAAGATGCTAATTTTAAAAAGTGTAGGAAGAGCATTAATGCAGAACTACCGAAGTTTCAAAAAGAAAGGTTTTTTTTAAATTTAACCAAGATTTGCTGCAATTAAAAAATAGCGGGACACACATCAAGAGAAGTAAGGTTATTCAGCAAAAGAAAACAGCCATTGGGGGAAAGAAAAAAAAGATATAATAGACAGGAATATAGTTATTACACAGACATTGAAGACATAATTTAAACTGAAAAAAAAAAAAGAAAGGAAATTAGTGGGAATGTCGTAAAAGCGATATATGAATGCAGCCAAGAAAATTTAGAAAGTATTTTTTTAACTCTTTAAGAATGCAGTGGGAATAACAGTTTTAAGGACAAGCACATGATATGGCAAATACATGAGCCAGCCATGTACCCTTGCAGCGAAGAAGGCTAATGATGCCCTGGGCTGCATTAGGAGGGGTGTTGCCACACACAGAGGGAGGCTGTCCTTCCCCTCCACTCAGTCTTGGTGAGACAACACCTAGAGTCCTGAGTCCAGTTCTGGGCTCCCAAATACAACAGAGACACAGACATACTGGAGAGACTCCAACAAAGAGCCACTAAGATAATTAAGGGACATCAGTATATGCATCTCTCCTCTAAGGAAAGGCTGAGCGAGCTGGGACTGTCCAGCCTGAAGAAGAAAAGACTCAAAGAGGATCTTATTAATGTCTATAACTATCTGAAAGGAGGGTGCAAGGGGGATGGAGCCAGGCGCTTTTTCGTGATGCCCATGACAGGACAAGAGGCAATGGGCACACACTGAAACACAGGAGGTCCCTCAGAACATCAGGAAACACTTTTTCATGGTGGGGGTGACTGAACACTGATACACATTGCCCAGAGAGGTTGTGGAGTCTTTCTTCTTGGAGATATTCAAAAGCCATCTGAGCATGGTCCTGGGCAACTGGCTCTAGCTGTCCCTTCTTGAGCAGGGGCAGATGACCTCCAGAGGTCACATCCAACCCCAGCTATTCTGTTATTCTGAATAAGGAAAGATGTTAGAATGATGAAGAAGTGGGAGGTATTCATTGAGCAGGAAATCTTGTCTACCTGAGCACTTCAAGAATAGGCCTTCTAGCATCGAGAATGGAACTATTGACAAAAAAAAATATATGTTTAAAAGAGGTAGGATACATTTGGGAGAAACTTGTGTAAATTAACACATAATTTTAATGCACAGCTGGAGGAAGATAGGATGAATGAAAATGTAGCCTTAGAAAAAGACATACTGAAGAGTGAGAGACAACATGAACAAAATGTGTCCTAATATTAATGACAACAAGAGCAATGCGTTTACTGAGAGTGTTGTGTCTTACCCAGCTAGAAATAGATGAGGTCAGGGGAAAAAAGAAGACTGAAATATTTATATAACAATAAGCTTTAGTAATAAAAGGAATAGTCTCAAAGTACTAACACAGCAGATGAAACCGAATACAATAGGAATAACAGAAATTTGTGTTGCACACTGTCTTACGTGCTTTACCCTGTGTAATGCAAAGGACTTTCCATCTGCAAGTCAGCAGCCTACTTTTCACTTGCAGCTCTGCAACATCACTGAAATTGCCCTGACCAACATTTTCCAGAGCTTCTCTAGCAGTGTTTTTCGATTGCTCCCGCAATCTTACGCCTGCAAATCCCCAAACTATTATTAGGGCAGGGTCTAAAGGGAAGTCACCCTGCAAATGCATCTCAACATCCTTTGTGCATCCCATGGACTCTCATGACTCTCAGGAAGGTCTTTCTAAATGTAGCAGTCATGAATACTGTCATGTGTTGACGTGGGACTTGGATGAATTGGAAAATGAAGAAAACTGGTGAGAAGCACTAGAAGTCTTGCGTCTGCCTGTGTGAAAGTTGTCCGGAGCTTGTAGCTAAGCAAACAATTGAAGAAAGGTCTTGAAGCTTAAGAGAGGCATATTAGGATTAATCGTACAGCAGAGAGGTCAGTAAAGAGATGTCTGCCTAGAAAGCCAAGATATACTGAGATAAATTCAGGATTTTTGAAACCTAAACTAAGGTGTACCTTTAAAGAAAAAAAAAGGTTAAAGCCAATAGCAGATTTGGCAGATCTCTCTGTGAGGAAAGAGGTCAAGGAATAAAGAGTCACTATGCCATGCTGTGATGACTAGGTACAGTTTAAAGTTAAAAAAATGTAGTCCCAGACCAGATTATATTTTGCTTTCCTTCTTGGTAAGACTGAACATAAGAACAAAGACAGGATGGTTAATGGGAAATGAGAGCACAGAAACAAATAAGACTTCAATCAAAGTATAATCAAACTTCAGAACAGCCTGCTGTGTTACAGTGTGCTTTATTGGAAATTAGTATTTGAGCTGGGTAAGGAAGGGATTAGCACAAAAGTTGAATGACCTTGAGGACCCAAGTAATAGAAACATGAGGGAATTCAAGAGTGCAGAATATAAGGTCATGCAGTTGGAGACTAATAAGGCAAATCTCTGCTATAAACATGGGAGCTCATTCTTGAGAATGGCAGAGGAGGAGGGAAAATTGTGTGTGCTGGTCAGTCACAGGAAACATGGATGATGTGATGTGTCTGTGAAAAAGGCAGGGAAGGATATATCTGCTAATATGAATGTAATAATAGTGCCTTTATACGAATCATTGGTAGGGCTCCATGTATAACAGTAGCTGTCCATGTCCAGAGAAGAAGGATTCAGAATGGGACAGAGGCCCACAAAGTCTGCTAGGAAGATCACAAGAATAAAAGTCTTATATAACAAGTGACAGCAACTGGATTTTTTAACAAACATGAGGTTCAGATATTCTCTATAAAAATATCTTGGAGGTATTTTTTTCTTTCAACACCAGAAAGATAATACAGCTGTTTAAACTAAAGGACTGTGGTAAAACAAGACAAAGTCATAAATTAGCCATGACAGTATATTAGCTATGACGGGCTGGAAATTAGAAGGTTTTTAACCACAAATGTGAGACTATCAAGTAGATTTTTAGCAAAAGACCCAGGCGTAAAGCTTAAATATTTTAAGCTAGATTTTCAGCCGTTTATAAAAGGAATTATATGACCTTGCATTATTCTGGGTTTTTGTAGTGTATTGGCCTGGAGGTCTTTCACTCTCTTTTAGATAAGACTGGTATTATCTAACCAAAGGGCAAAACTATCACTTGACCCTCATTGCCGTCTGTGAAAGCTACCAGCTAGTCCTGTCATTGGTGAAATTCTGTCAGAACAGAAGATCTGTGTGCACACGTTCTGTGAATTCTGCTAATTATTTATTTCTCCACCACCTGTTATGGAGCTGAGAGTAATAGCACTGATCTGAAGAGCAAGATTTATTATAGCGAGTACCTCAAACTATAGTTATGGACAGTACCTGGACATCTTTCCTTCAAAGAAATGAGCTTTTTCTCCCCGTTTAGAAAAGAATCTATGTGGAAGGTGGTGGACTAAGACCCATAAAGGAAGTGTGTTAGGCATGGAAATAGTTCAGTTAGGTAGTTGTGCAGATTTCCCAGATACTGCAATAGGGTGTTTTTTTTTAATCCAAAGTTTTAGTAAGGGATGACTTTATCTGTGTGTTTATGTGTCTGTCAAAAGGATGTTTTACTTTTCTGATTGCTACGTGCCCAGGGATGTGGTAAACACTGAGTGACATTCTAAAGAAATTGTTCTTCTTGACCGTGGATAGATAATAGTGAAGAGAATACAGAGGACTCTGCACAATCACATACATGTACATGTGCAAACATTTCCATACACCCTGAGGAGTCCAGATATCACCGGTTTGAACAGTCTGAGTATTTAAAACATTAACTCAGTCCTTGGTCCCCAGGTAGCAATGTCATGTTCTGCCTGTGGGACATTGTCATATAACTCATAGGACCAAGAAGAAAACATGGGAAACATAGGAAAGCACATGGACCAAAGAAAAATATGTTTATTTGTTTTCTTGTCTTAACAGATGGCAGATCCCCTCATCTATGTATACCTTTAATATATATAACAGCTGTACATTATTTCAAAGTCTTTGCTGATTTTTATGGGTATAGAAACTCTCTCTTTTGCTTTTCATTTTGGAAAAATACACCACCCAGCCCATTCACTTGGTAGATCTGATTCCTCTGGCAGTCATTGTCCCAGCTGCCTGAATTGTGATGGGAAAGCATTGTAGCAGACTCTCACTTGGGTTGGGCTGACAGAAAAGCATCTTATCTGCACAAGTGCACTTACAGCTTAATTTTAACCTGCCTTCTGATCCCATGTCTGAATGCGGTTGTAATTGACTTGGTTATACAGGCTTTTTCTACAAATTAAAGTGCTGGCTTGTCAAAGAATTTAGGCATTTTCCAAATTTTACAAAGCTACTTCAATGGGGCATTTCTAGACAGGCGTGTGTAAGTACCTGGCTGAATTAGAGCTAAGGTTCCTGTGAGTGTAATTCTTTCCAGAAACAGGCCTCTTTCCTACGTATGCCTGAACCTGTCCCACTGAGTTCAAAGAGAGATTACAGATCCCTTGTATTTTGTTACTTCCTTTGGGTAACCTTATTCCTCCAAGTCTATCACAAGTTCCTTCTGATCTTTAAGGTAAGTAGTTGGCAAAGAGATACCTCCTGAAATGGTATGCCTCCACCAGCCAGGAACATGCCTTTCTAAAATGATGGCTGATTATTATTAATTAATAAATAATATAATATAGCATAATAGTATAGTATAATATAGTATACTCATAGAATCATATAACATCTTAAGTTAGAAGGGACCTATTTTGAAATATATCTTAATCTATTCTAAATATGAAATACATTATAAAATATTTAATATAAGTAAAGAGATAATATAGTATAATAAAATGATCAGGAACTTGTCAACCAAATTATCTGGAAGGGCTGCAGGTGGGAATTGGCTCTCCCAGGTCACATTTCCATGATTAGATTTTTAATTTTAAAAAATGGATTGGGGTGGAAACTATTTCTGGGGATAACAGATCTTCTGAGAGAAGAGAGAGTAGGAAGCAAGGGGTACTGTCTCTTGTTAATACTTGTCAGCTCGAAGTATACTGAAAGGGGAAAAGGTAACTTATCCTTTTGCAGTGTCTCTTTCCAAATTTCAGTCACTATCCTACACCACATATAACACATTTCCAAATTAATTCATTAACTGACACTATTTGCTCTGTAGCCCCCTTTTTTGGCTCAGTGTTCTTTGCTTTTTATTTACTTATCGTTCTCTGGCTTAGTATCATTCTTCTGGTTCCTAACTTTGTCTTCCCTGTATTCTGGCATTGCTGGAAAAAGTACAGGGAAAGATTGTGAAGAATGTGCAGCCAGTGCTATATTTCTACTTGCAGAAGCCACAGCTCCTTCCATCTCTGGTTTCTGATGGCAAGAGGCAACAGCACATGCTGAGCACTTAGCATGGTTTTGACCCTTCTAGCTAGGTGTGAATCAATTAGCTTTTGAAGTAGCAGCCTGAGAAAGGTTGCAGAATGAGGGAGAACAAAACTATGGCTATCCTGATCTGGAACTCCAGTGGACAAGAAATTGGCTGGATGGCCGCACTCAAAAAGCTGCGGTCAATGGCTCAATGTCCATGTGGAGACCAGTGACAAGGGCTCTTCCTCAGGGATCGGTTCTGGGACCAATGCTGTTTAACATCTTTGTCAGTGACATGGATGGTGGCATTGAGTGTACCCTCAGCCAGTTTGCAGATGACACCAAGCTGTGTGGTGCAGTCAACACACTGGAGGGAAGGGAGGCCATCTAGAAGGACCTTGACAAGCACGAGGGGTGGGCTCATGGCAACCTCATGAAGTTCAACAAGGCCAAGTGCAGAGTCTGCCCCTGAGTTAGGGCAATCCCAAGCACAAATACAGATTGGGCAGAGTATGGATTAAGAATAGGCTTGTGAAGAAAGACCCAAGAGCTGGTTGATGAAAAGCTCAACATGAGACAAGAATGTGCAAGTGCAGCCCAGAAAGCCAACTGTATCCTGGGCTACACCAAAAGAAGCATGGCCAGCAGGTAGAGGGAGGTGATTCTCCCACTCTACTCTGCTCTTGTGAGACCCCACCTGGAGTACTACATCCAGCTCTGGAGCTGCCAGCACAAGAAGGACATTGACCTGTTGGAGAGGGTCCAGAAGAGGGCCAAGCTGATCAGAGGGCTGGAACACCTCTCCTACAAGGACAGGCTGAGAGAGTCAGGATTGTTGAGCCCAAAAAAGAAGAAGGCTCCAATGAGACCTTATTACACCCTTCCAGTATCTGAGGAAGGCCTACAAGAAGGCTGGGAAGGTTCTTTTCACAATGGCTTATAGTGATAGGACAAGGGGTAGTGGGTTCTAACTGGAAGAGGGTAGATTTAGATTAGATGTAAGGAAGAAGTTCTTCACTCTGGGGGTGCCGAGTCACTGGAACAGGTTGTCCAGGGAAGTTGAGGATTCTCTATTACTGAATGTGTTCAAGACCAGGCTGATGGTCTTGAGCCTTGCACAACCTGCTTTAGTGGAAGGTGTCCCTGCCATGCCAGGTGAGTTGAGACTAGATGATCTTTAGGGTCCTTTCCAACCCAGAACATTCTATGTCTGTCTTTTTTTTTTTTTTTTTGGTCATTGGGGCAGCTGTCCGGTACAGCAAGGTATCTATTTTCTTTTCTGGTTAATAGTGTCAATGCAGCTGATATGTAAATGTTTCCTAATGCAGGACTAATTCTGAACAGCGCTGAATTCCTTCAGCTCCCAGTGATTACAAAGGACAGTCCAACACCTCAGAGGTCTTATTTGATGAAGGTATAAGATATCTCATCTGCCCAGATTAAGATTACTTAAGATTCACTGAGGATAAAATTCTGAATACTCTCACTTTCCAAAGTATTCCCTACGCTGAGTAATGACTATTTTCCTGGGTAAACTTTGCCAAGACTGGGACGTTAGTAACACATTTAGGCCTTTAAAAGGCAGCATTTACTCATATGAATTATGCCATTTTATAGCAAAATTTCCAGAGCGCTACTCACATGAGTAAGAATTGCAGTTTGTCCATCATTAGGAAAGCTATAAATAAATAAATGTTAAAATATATTCTTAATGCTGCAAAGAAGGCTTTTTAAAAGTGTACTAATAATTTAGCCTGCCAATAAATGTTCTTAATGAAACCCTTCAGACTAGTGTTGGAAGAATTTTGCTTGATACAAGCAGAAAAATTGTGCATATTAACCTCATTGGACGGGGCAGTGTCACTCCAGGCAATGTGCTTGCTTGTGTGTTTGAGAGGCTCTTCATATAAAGGGGAAGCACTCAATAAGAGTAAAATACAAGTATCACTTAAAACATCACGAAAATCAAATAAGGAAAGAGATTTAAAGGACCAGATTATGTTTATGTTATTTTTACACATTTCCTCTTTTGAGTGAAGACAGCTGTTTGCTTAAGGAGAACACAGAGTCTGTATGACGCAGTGAAAAACATTAAGATGCTTTTGTATTTAAAGACCATTGTGAAACACGTTCAAATGCAAAGTAAAATGCCCTTTGTTTTCCTCCTGCCCTTAAATTTTGAAATGGTGATGCCTTTATTCATATGAAGGCAATTTTTCCACTCCACACAAGAACTCTGTGCAAGAAACTTGACCAAACAAAATGCCCTTTTGTTGCATTTCTCTTAACCTTGCAAACTGGACTGTAAAACAGAGTTGCCTACAGAGAACCATGAAGCCCTGCTCCCACTAATTTCAGCTTTCACTGCCAGGCCTCCCACCCTTCAACTTCCTTCTGTGTTCCTGCTCTTAGACACAAAGGAAACAGACAAATGGCAGATTTCTAAAAGAAGAAGGAAAAAGTCCTATTCCTTGTTCAGTTGCTAAATAGGAGTTTTTCAAACGTCAGCAAGGCTGCTGAACCACTGCCAGTCCGTAGGCTGATTGCTCCCTCTCCTGGCACATCTGCATATTGCAGGACGGTTTTCTAATTACTAAAAATGAGGCCTATTAATACATCTGATTTACTACCAATTACTATTTTTTAGCACTTCTTATAAAAATTCGTACAAAGCATAAAATATTTCATAATAAGATCTGTTCTGTAGTACCACACTGCACTGACTACAGTAAGGAAAAGAGCATCGGTAAATACGTATAATAAACAGATACAGTGATATTTCTCAAGGCCTGGCTGTAACCAAACCTGCCATTTTTTGTGTAAAGAAGATTGTGGAGCAGGTACACAGAAACCTTTTCATACATCTATAGAACAGAAGATAGGAAGCTCCTCTGGGCTTCACTGGAGCATTGCTTTACCAGGACACCTATATCTGTATGTTCCATTTTATAGTTTCAACCAACCTGAGGTGGTATTTGGTTCTCAGAAGATGTTGTGCCCTGTTTCTAATCCAGTTTGAGGTTTCCCTTAGCTTTATATATAACCTAAAACTAGTCAGAAGTCTGTATTTCTGCAGCTCTCCTAGTCAATAATGCCTTGGCATACCGGCTGCAAAAAGGGCACAAGCACTATTTACAATGTCGTTGGTGCTCCGAGATTTTATTATGAAGCTCAAAATACGTGACTTTTTTTTTTCATGGAGTCACAACTCATGGAGCCAGCTGCACATCAAGAAACTAAAACTTCTTTTTGAGATATTTGAGAAGCTTCTAGAATAGAACATCAGAAATAAACCCCTCTGAAAGCTCAAAAGCTGGGAAGAAAAACAAACTACAGTCAATTTTGAAGTTAATACTATGTGTGAAGGTTTGATTTGTGAGGGCTTTGCTTGTGTTCTAAAGCTTGGGAGTGATGTTATTACCTGAAATCTTTTACTCTTGATAGGGTGAGGCTAGCTATTCCTTGGCTACTTGTGAAAATAATCCTAATAATCCCCAAAACCCAAACCCAACCAAAAATTATAAAATATCATGAGTCAGATCGATTAATTCTTTTTGCTGCTTTAGAACCATGTGACCTAGAGGTGCTCTTTTATTTGTGTATAAAAAGCTGAGATCTTATGGCAAATCACTAATTTCCAAGTTTCAGAACATAAGTAAAAATAATAAATATTATGAGGGGGTCAATAAAATCACCTTTTATTGCTAGCTAAACATATGGAGGATGTTTGTGTCACTCAAAGGTATAGACACTAGTGAAAAAGGGAGAAGAGGGTGCTCAACTTCTCCTCTGGAGAGGGTACTTCAGACAGAGGTACCTTGGAAGAGAGCACATGACAAGTGAGGTCTAGTGGGCCAAGATGGAGCCGTGAGCCCCATTCTTGTGAGAAGGGCTGAACAGCACTGGCAGGAAAAGGTAGAGGGAGACAGGCAGATGTCCAAAAGCACCTTCTACTGCCAGAACCTGATGCAAATAACTGAATGACTGCAATGCTGACCCTCAAGGTCAGCGGGAAATGTCTTAATGTTAATGGCAGAAGTGTCTTGTGTGAGAAGGAGATATTTAACGTATTTTTCTTAACAGGTGAATGCATCTCAGGGATGCACCATTTCTGTGCCTGTTTCAAGTCTGGTAATTACAATTTCTGTAAAAGTTCAGTTCTCATGCGTGTAGAAGGATGGCTTACTTGGGCCTCTACACACTCAGACTCCTCTCCAAAGGTCAGCACTTCGGCTCCTTTTCCAGAGTGGACAAGCAATAGTAATGTTATTAGTGTTGATTTCACAAAGGAACTTCATGGTTTGTTAGAAAATATGGCAATGTTTCCTTCAGTAACTGCATAACTCACTATCACCAAATTGGATTGGATGTTCAACAACAGAACTTCCATAGCTTAAGCAGTCTCCAATCCATAGACATGCCATTGGAATAATGCAATGATGGAAGAGATTTTCACAACTGGTAGCAATGTCATGTAAAAATAGAAAGTCTCTTTTCTTGCAAAGCTTAGAAGGAAGGAACACTCTCTGTGGGTCTGGGACACAGGGAGATTGAGCCAGGAAAGCTGTTTCTGGCACATGGTCTCCAGCCTTCTTCCACCTTCCAAACGTAGTTAACATCAATCTTTTCTGTTACAGAACTAAACACCCTCCATCAGTTAGATTTAGAGAAGAAGTATTCAGAAGAAAGAAATCAGGACAGGTAATTTAGAAAGTGTGAAACAGAACAGCAAGATAAAGGAAGCAACCAAAAATTCTTCAGTGATATCCACTGGGATTGTATGTTGGAAATTCAGATAAGAGTTTGGATTTCTGCAAAGAGTGCAAACCTCTGTGCTTAGAAAAGTTCTCACCTGAATAAGGCAGGAACTTCCCTTTTAAAGCATACAACCAAGTCATGTTAAGAAAAAAAAAAATTTAGTTGTCATTCAGAAGTCTGATTAATATTTTACTCCCAAGAAAACAGATCTACACCCACATGGTGTACATTCCATGGCACTTATGAGGGTTGGGAGAAACTGAGGGAATATTTTCCAAATTCTCTTAAACAAGTCATTCTTGATTACAGATCAGACACTTTGGCCTGTTTTATTGTATGAAATCAGAAAGTGACTGGAGTCAGGGATTCAAGATAAGCAAAAAACTGTTCGCAGATGTAAATTTGGCTTTGGGAAAGAATCTGTCAAGCCACATCTATCTCTTTAGATAGAATGAAAGACATCAAGATGGAAAGAAAGCAAGAAGAAAAAAAAGCAGAAGACGATCACACCAAGCAGGCCAACAGGAAATAAAACTGCAAGAAAAAGGATACAGCAAAGAATCCAGAAGAGATTCGAGGGAGAAAAATATTGCAAAGCACAGATTTACATGAGATAATGGCACAAGGAAATCCCAGTGTCCAGCCACGTACAAACGCAGCAACATCTGAGAAGTGCTTCTCAGAACATACTAATTCTGAATGCCTGACTGAAAGCTGCTCTTTAGTTACTCATTATTTCTGTAAGTGAATAAAAGTTCTAATATTCAATATTTTTCTGTTGAAAAAGAAAAAAAAAAAGAAAGATAAGAAATTGCACACAACTTTAAAAATCTGACAAGTAGAATCACTCTATTGTCAAGATCTAATGTACCATTTGTTGAAGATCTTATGAAAAGGAGATGGAAGGGTCAAACTTAAACAGATTCTTGTTGTGAGGAAAATTGCCTTTTTGTACTGCAGCTACCACTTCCAGGGTATCATTGGGAAAACTGGTATCGATTTTTGTTTTGAAAACACTCAAATGAGCAGCAGTGCTGGAACTGATATCCACACAGTAGTGGCACTTTTTGCCAGGAGCTAAGAACACTCAATTCCCATGGACTTCTATGGAAACTCTGAGCATCATCTTAAAAAAAAAAATTCAGCTTCTTGCATCTCAGATTCCTGTCTGCTCTGCAGGGAAAAGCTTTGCTCAAGGAATATTTCAATTTGATATATAATGTGCAGCACAGTTAAGAACTTTTAAAACTAGATGAAATGTTAAAACCAAAAGTACTTTGGATAAACATGCCTCTTTTTTGGTACCGAAATCTATTTTCTGTGAGGCAGTTGGCCCCTGATTTATTTCGGTTTTGTGGTTTAAAGGGTTTTTTCTTTCATTCTCAGGGGTCCTCTGAGTCAAAACCAAAACCAGATCTTGCTTTTATAATTATATTTAAATAGATTAAGCTGGATGTTTCTTTTGCATAGGTTGTTTAAAATAATTAGCATCAAAATGATCAGAGGTAGTCTTTGAAGTTTTTACCACTTAAAATGGAGCAATGGAATTTCACGTTGGTACTGGTACTACTGGTTCTCTGAGGAGACTGGCAATAGCTTAATAAAGTTAAGACAATGAGTATTAGAAAGTAAGAGGATGAAACATTTAAATGAAAATTTAACACCTGGTAAACACAGTGAAACCTGTGCCATTAGTTTTCTGATGTACTAATACATCTAGGGTGTCTCTCATACAATCCTTCCTTCCTTTCTTTCTTCCTTCCTTTCTTTCTCTCTTCCTTCCTTTCTTCCTTTCTTTTTCTTTCTTTCTTTCCTTCTTTCCTTCTTTCTTTCTTTCCTTCTTTCTCTTTCCTTCTTTCTTTCTTTCTTTTTCTTTCTCTCTTTCTCTCTTTCTCTCTTTCTCTTTTCCTTCTTTCCTTCCTTCCTTCCTTCCTTCCTTCCTATTTCAGTTCCAGTTATCTTTAAGAAAGAATGCATTTAGAAGAAGAAACACAGAGATCATACACCAAACATAACTTGCAAACGTCTTGACATTTGCGGAGGTTGTCAAATTCCTTGTCAAAGACATTCTAGTCTATGAATAAATTCAGATGATGCCTGGTTTTTTAACAGGTATATTTAGAAAACGACCTCTTAGAAGATAGTCTGTCACTGTTTGTTCTGCCTTCTTTAGTTTTCTTAGGTAAATAGGCCATCCATTACTGATGGAAGTAGGGAATAATACCAGGAGACCTTGCCCTCTGGCTACCCATGGAAAAGAGCTATGCACAGCTGCAGGGTTATGGTCCTAATTTTGCAAGTTTCTTAATGTTTCTTGGCATAGGCTCTGTGACTAGAATTCCTCTTGGCTTTAAGTCTGGAATATCTTTGAAGTTGTTCAGAGGCACCACAGCACACGACAGAGCATCATCATTACATCTCCATTGTTATATAAGTGGGAGAATCCTTTTTAAAATTTATAAAATGCAATCAGTTCCTCTAAAGAAGGAACAGAAAAAAATAAGGATATAAAAGGCTGTTTCCTACAAAAAGAGTATGACTCACTATCAGCAAATTTGTATGTCCCATCCTAGTAGAGCTCCAATTCTCCTTTGGCCTACTTTGAACAGACTCCAATCAATAGGCACTTCCTTTGAATAATGGAAAAGACTGCTACAAATATTATCACAACTGTTAGTAATGCTGTATAAAAATAGTTTCCTTTTTAAGGACCTGATTTGTTTTCTGTTCATAGCCATTTAGCAAACCATTTCAACATCTGCATGAAATACAACAGAAAATTTATCAAAATATCTCAACTGTTCCTTTATAGAACACCTGGACTATTCAGGAAAAGTAACTGAAATCAGTGAATGTCCAGCATGAAAAATAACTAAGTTATTTCTCAGCTTTATTTGTTTAATGAACGATTAGTTGATGTCATGGATTACACAAACAACAATTGTGTGGTTTATTTGTGTTTCATTACCATGTTGAATATCCCACTCTTAATTTCTGGATTGTTATTAAAAGCTTTTCCTAAAAGAGTCTGTAGTAGTTCCTGCTCTTTTCATCTCAAATCACTTATTTTATTTCTCAGTATGTATTGCATGTCACTGAAGTCAGATCCCCAGCACCTGCCTCCCACTACTGAGTGAGCCAGATCTGTTCCACGCTGCTGTCAGTGATCCAGCTGTTGGTGTTGACCACTCTTGCTCCTAGTCCTCAGTGCATAAGCATCATACATCAAGATTAAGGATTACTCAGTGTATTAGGAAATCTTTATGGTTACTGTCCTAATTCTACTCAGTAGTGTTTTTTCCAATTTTTTTTTCTTTTTTTTTTTCATTTTCATAGCAAACTAGCTATGCCATTTCTTCATATACTCAAAACCAAACAACTTTCCAAACATCTAGCATCCAAAATATGTGTGGTTGGAATTCATTCTCACTCTTACACACAAATAAACTACAATACTTTCTTTTCAATTAAATTTTGTTACATGATCATGTAAGATACCTGCAATCACTGGAAGTAAACAGCAGCATTTACTCCAAATAATTCCTCATCCACAAATGAAGAGGCTCCAGTGTATTTTTTACATGGAAAAATTAAGCACATATGAAAGTCTGAGAAAACTAACTCAGATTCAAAAATATCACAGGAACAGAAATTTTAGACCTTTGAAAAACAAGAAAAATACATTTTTAAGAGAATTTGGTATTATAGAATCATAGAACCATTTAGATTGGAAAAGACCTCTAGGATCATCTAGTCCAACCTTCATCCAACTTCTCCCTGACCCCTAGACCATGTCTTGAAGCACCACATCTATCCATTTTTTGAACACCTCCAGGGATGGTGATTCCACCGCTTCCCTGGGCAGCTTGTTCCAATGGCTAACCACTCTTTCAGTATGGAACTTCTTCCTGATATCCAATCTAAAACTCCCCTGGCACAACTTGAGGCAATTGCCTCTTGTTCTATTCTCTGATGGTATCTCCTCCTGCTTACTCTGTCCATTTAGTCTTCTCTAGGCATGAGCTGTCATAGACAGGATCCTGGGGTAGAAATACATTATGTTCAGTCTCATGCTATTTTTGTACATCTTTCCTTGAACAGATGATAATAATATAACTATGGCTGCCTGTTTACTATGTGGCCACCAGTACTTCACTGTTTATTTTATTGCTCGACTTTATGGCATGAAATTTTTCTTTGCTTTGTTTCTGTCCTGGGTTATTATACATTATTGTGAAGAAACAACTATTTTCAGCAAAATATGTAGCTATTGTGACAGCAGCAGTGTAGACATTGCTGCACAGATGATAAGGAAGTTGTCTACCCTATAAAGAAAACTCTGATCACTTGAAAACTGTTTAACCTTTGGGTTCAGACTGAAAAGTGTTTAGATTTCACTCTGGTAAGCTATTTGTAAAGGGTAGTTAAGTTATGGGCCTGTAGAATAATTATTTTCATGTTCCTTTTCATTTCACTGTTAATATAACGTTCATTCTTTCATGCTCAATTAAAGTAGATGACTGAATCAGAATGTAGCAGAATCCTACAATATCACAGAAGTCATAGAAAAGATAGATACAGACCATCTTTTCACTCTCTCTTCCAGTACTGTCAAACTCTCTTCCCACACCTCTCTAGTCAATGGACCGCAACACAGATACCAGGAGAACAAAGCCCCTTCCACTGTAACAGAAGGTCATGTTCATGACCACCTGAAGAATCTGAACATACACAAGTCTATGGAACCTGATGAGATGCATCCCAGAGTCCTGAGGGAATTGGCTGGTATAGTTGCCAAGCCATTCTCCAATCAGGTGAAGTGCCTGGTGACTGGAAAGAGGGAAACATTACACCAATTTTTAAAAAGGACAGAAAGAAGGACCCTGGGAAACTACTGATCTGTTGGCCTCACCTCTGCACCTGGGAAGATCATGGAACAGGTCGCCCTAGATGCTATGCTAAGGCACCGGGAGGACTGGAAGGTGATTTGAGATAGCCAGCATGGCTTCATCAAGGGCAAGTCCTACCTGACCAACCTAGTGGCCTTCTATGACAGAGTACATCAGGGTACAAGGGAAGAGTTAAGGATGTCACCTATCTGGACTTCTATAAGGCCTTTGACTCAGTCCCCCATATTGGAGGGCCACAAAAATGGTCAGAGGGCTGGAACGCCTTTCCTGTGAAGAAAGGCTAAGAGAGTTGTTCAGCCTGGAGAAGAGAGGTCTCTGGGTAGACCTTATTGCAGCCTTTCAGTACTTTAAGTACTATAAGAAAGGGTCTTACAAGAAAGATGGGGGCAGTCTTTTTAGCAGGGCCTGTTGTGACAGGACAAGGGGTAATGGCTTTAAACTAAAGGAGGGTAGATTTAGACTAAATATCAAGGCAGACTTTTTTACAATGAGGGTGGTGAAACACTGGAACATGTTGCCCAGCAAGGGGGTAGAAGTCTCATCCCTGGAAATTCAAGGTCAGGCTGGATGGGGCTCTGAGCAACTTGATGTAGTTAGAGATGTCCCTGCTTACTGCGGGTGGGTTGGACTAGATGGCCTTTAAAGGTCCCTTCCAACCAAAACCATTCTATGAGTCACTTAGACCAGTTCTATGGAATATTTAATTGTGGTTAGTTTTCATTTTCCAACCAAAAAGTTTTGCCCTGTAGAACATATACCTAGTTCTTCCAAATGGCAGATGAAGAAAACACATGTTTCTTGTGTCTTGAAGAGAATGCTTGGCACAGAATGTATCTGTTCAACATCCTCATCCTCAGACTTGCCTCGATATCTAGGAAGCTCTGCAGCAAGAGGCAAACTAATGGCTACCCCAATACTCATTTTCCAGTAACTTATCCATAGCATAAGAGAGACAATGATTAATTGAGCTTTGAATGCCAGAAAATATTGGAGAAAATTGATAATCATACCCAGTGTGGTTTTCAGTATTTCATTATTGTCTGTGTTATCATAGTTCTCTCTAAGTAGACAAGTTATATATAGTTATATATATATATAGTTATATATAAGACAAGTTTCTTATAGAAAATCTCTTAGAATAAATGTAATTTATTTTCTACACCAGGCTGTTCTGAATTGCAATTCCTAATCCAGTTTCTAATACAACAGGCTTAGCACCATTTTCTTCTGTTTTACAATCTGATTTTACAGAGTTGTCTGTGTGTCACATGGTGAATCAAACCTCAGTAACCTGAAGTGTCTTTCACATGCTGTTTATTAATTTATCTTTTTGACAGGTGTACTTATGTAAATATAACGTAAATGGATTATTTCGCTTGTCAACAAATCCTACTCAGCTCTACTTCTTATTCTTTCATAAATCTGAAAATGAAAAAAAAATATTTGAAACAAGAATCACATTAAATTGCTTTAATTCTTAGGCCAGAAAAATGCTGAAAATATACATTTAAAATTCTGGAAAAGTGTCTATTTTGGGATCCTTCTGAGTTTTGGTGTACTTCCAAAACAGAAGAAAGCACCTCAGTTTTCTTCCTTGGCCTGTGAAGTATTTAATTAAGTGACTCCTCTAATTCTTCCCAGTAATGTTTACACATCAGATGGATTCACTAAAAACAATGTTCAAACAGCTTCCTTAAATGCTTTTCTTTAGAATATATGCAAAGGCATCTGTAGGACAATTATGGTTGCCCTCTAAGCTAAAAAAAAGAAAACCTTTCAGTAACTGACTACTTTTTTCTGCTCTGAATTATCTTCTGCAATTAGGCCACTAACCTGATGTGGAAGAGGCCTAATCTGGAGCCCAGAGTAGAGTTCTCCCAGCAAATATAGGAATAGTGAATAGGATGTTCCTTTTTCCACAAATTTGCCTCATTTCACCACATTATTTCACTGTCTTCTCCTTACACCAATTGGAGTTACCCATCGTAAAAGGCAGGCTTAATTATCGTTTAACTGCAAAGAAATATTTTAACATTTTAATATTTTAATGCTTGTAATATTTTAGCATTTAAGGGGGTATTTTCCATAACATTTATGGATGACTACGACTTCTGTAAGACTAAGATCCCTAACTTAACTGAGGATCAAGTCTATAAATATAAATAAATATTTTTATGTCTATAAATATATTCATCATTCTATACTTCAGAGAGAAAACAGAGATGAGATGAATGGTGTCTGCCCTGAAGGAAGCCTGTGAAAAACAGGAAGTTTGGGTTTGTTTTTTTAAAACTTTTCCTATATGCAATGCAATAAAAACAAACAAACAAAAACATATCAATAAACCCCACTGTTATTATTGGAGTTTCTTGCTTTGTTCTCTTAATAAGTGAGAAATCCCAGTGTTGCTTGTCTTTACAGGAAGAGAGACTATTCAAGGCTGCCCAACTTTCTTATTCTCCTGGTTTGTTACCCTGACGTGCTTTCTTGACTTGTTAACATACTAGTTTCATGTGTAAGGTTTTCACTTGCATTTCCTACAAGGTGCTCACAGTTTTGTGGGTTATGTTCCCTTCTTTGTGGAGAGTTCATCTTCTTTCATGGATTAAGTTAGTACAGAAACACTGATTTGAAGTTGCTTTGCTCATTGCTTTAATTAGCTTTTGTTCTTTAAATTATAAAAATGCTCAATACACACTTAATGCCCAATAGATGGCAGTGAAACACTGAAAATCCACAAAATTTGTTTATGGCTTTATTTTTAAATGCATTTTGCAGTGAAAATAACTACCTACTGCCCAATGCTCCTCCTTAATAGCAGACAAATTTACACTTCCCTCTAGATTCTGAGCTGCTGTTTCATAGCAATCTGATATTTTCACATGACATCTAATCTTTGCTCCCTGATGTTTTTGTGTGACTGTTTTCTCTGCTTCTGTTTTGCCTTTCTTAACTCGTCATTCACAAAACTCTCTGACTTTTTTTTTTTATTAGATGTCGATCAGTGTTGACAAGGTGATAGGAAATTCCTTCCAGTGCTTATCTCTTCATGAAGATAACATAGTCTCTTCAGTGTCTTCAGGATGGTGTCTGACTGATGATTTATGTGCTGCAAAGCACATAAATAAGATCTTTCTGTGTTTGTTCTTCTGAGAAATATAGAAGCTTTACTGCATCGCTTGAAGTTTTTGTATCAATTGCATAAAAATCATAGGTTTTGCAGCAGTCAAGGGAAGGAGTTGAGTTTGGAGTTTAGAAGGGGAAGGTTGTTTTCCACAATATATAATATTCCAAGTTTCTTTTAATAGCAGTAGGAGTTTTCAGAAAATCTTAGAGCAAATATTTTGCATGTTGTTGACTGATTGTCCCCCAAGGATCTTGTTGCCTTTTCACAGTGATGCTTCATGCTAAAACTGATAATTTATTTGCACTTCAGAAAAATGTGAGGTACAAAATCTGCTGATGTCTTTTTTTTTTATGATTGTGCTTTCAGTCTAGCAAGATTTTCAAATAAAAGCACCATCGATGCAATATTTGCTATTTGTGAGCTACCAGAAAGGGCAGAATGTGTGAAATATTTCCAAACGGATGCATATGATCTCTAATAGCCATAATAATTACACACTCACTTCCTAAACATACTAACAATTTGTACTGCACAACACAATCCTTCCACCCTGTGGAACACATGTATCTTTTAAAAATAATTTCTATTTATAGTTCCATCTACTAAGAAAGTTGCATTATAGCTGCTTGCAGGAGTTTGCAATCTTTCTCTAAAGATTTGAGGTTTTGCCCTCACTTTCTTCAGACAGTTGGCTAACTTTAAAGTGGCACTTATACACAGAAGAGCCCTTGACAAGAAGACCAGTATGAAACAGGAGGAGAAGCAAAGAGAAGATAGTTTAAAACACTAAGCAGAGAGAGTTCCTCAGTAATTATTTCACCTGATACACAATGAAATTCTCTGCAAGATTTCTACTTACTAATTTCACTGTTTGACCTCGGATGGTTCCATAAGGACCAAATGTAGCATCTGTCCTGTGATATGGAATACTTAAAGGGGAACCTGTAGGCAAAGGTGCTGGGTATTTACCACTCGTGATATATTGCACTGCTGTCCTTCCAGCAGCAAAACTCCAAACTACAGGCCTGCCATTTTGTGGTCCCTGTAGTGTAGCAGATCTTCCACCCAGACACTAAAGACTGCAGCTTGCAATAGAGATGCAGCTTTTTTGCTTTCGTGGTAAAAAAATTAATAAAATTGACCATGTTGGGGTTTTTTTTAATGTTAGTTACTATGCAGTAATATGTTCCTAACTTCAATATTCATATCTTTTTGGCCCACACCTCTTTCCTGTAACAACATTTGATATATGTATAGTGGTTTGGATGGAGATGATACATCTTTGAATATCATGTCAAAGATCAGCATAAATACTTCAAAGAACTGTTCTGGCATTGGATCAAAACTCACTTGAAAAAATCTAAGCTTATATTTATACAATAAACTGTGCTAAACAATGTAATTATGGTTCATCATGTCAACTTGAATAAACTTGAAAGGATTCACTATTTTTAATGCCATTGTAAAAATGTACCAAAAGTGAAAAACTGAATACTGTGTATTTTCTATTGAACCACAAAAGAAGCATAAGTCCAGATAATACCAAGGGTCTCATTTAAAAACCACAAACTCCTGAGAATTTAGAGTTAAGGCTAAAAATACAGTCTTAACTTATTTTATTGCATTTACGTATTGAAGAGGTGGAACTGCAATACCTACGCAGAATGGGGTTAGTTAAGGATTCTAAATAGACTTTGAAAATATCCACAAACACGGCATTATATGTCGCCAGTCCCATTTATGGATACTGCTATATTAATGACAATATTTATTTTAGAAGCCACCAAATATTTTTGCCAGATTAAACATTTGTAATCTGGATCCAACTTTAATATACACTTTCAAATGGGAAAGCCACAAACAGCTATAGGCAAAATCAACACAGTCTCCCTCAATCTGTTAATTTGTCAGAATTGCAGACAAGGTAGATCCAATAATAATAAGCACCTTCCATGAGGACATTAATTAGAATGTTAAAATAATGAGACTCCTTCTTGTAAACAAATCTGAGTTTAGTGTGCTGGAAGAAAATCCTACACTATTTTAAAAAAAGACTAGCAGTAAACTGAGATCAGTCTACTGAAATGAAAGCAGAGGATAATTTTATTCCCTCTTTTTATCCAAAGATGCCCATGATCCGTAACTTTTGATTACACCTGACTATCTTATTTTTTTATCATTCGGCCTTTGCTTACCATTTTAAGCGTGTCTACACAGTGGTTCTTTTCACTTCAGTACAGAATATAACTCTCAGAAATGCCCACTTCACTTCCATAGGTGGAACTAAGAAGATTATATTGTCTTTTCCCTGTGGCCACTGGATTTGCCTTTGCAATTCCATGGGCTTTCAATGCCATGGCAATAAGGCAAACGGAGAAGCAAGAGGAGCAGCAATATGAAATAGAGCATTAATCTGAAGCAGCTTCACCACTGGAGACATTTTTCTGGGCACAGACTGCTAGCAGTGCCTAGTGGCCTAGATTAGTGATACAAATATGGGACAACCATCCATGACACTGATGGCATCAGTAACACAGCTCATTTTCTGTGAAACTCTTCCTTACTCCCTTCCCTCAGGTTTTGACATTTCTGCCCTCTATTCTCACAGGATAGAATAGAGGCAAAGGCAAAATACACTATCCGGAAAATAGCCTTTGTAACAAAAGGTTAGTAGTTTTGAGGTTGTGATCAGTTTTTGGGGTTGTAAAATGGATATGCATCTGGGCTTTACGCATAGTGGCTTAAGTGGCTATGTGGCAATACAGTTGTTATATGTGTGTCTTAGACTGTACTTTATAGAAGACTGATCACCTGGTGTAAATATTTAAGAGCCACAGGAAGGACCCTTTCAGAAAATGCAATGAGCAAACTAACAGCAGATATCATGCTGCTGTTTCCCATAAAAGTTTCCCATAAAAATCCCATACTCAACTGGTATGGACTGTTTTGCTTGCAGTCTGTTTGCCAGTATACCATAGCTCAAAGCTGAGCCAGTAGACATTTCTGATTGTTTGTCTTTTCTATTTATCACTACTTTGCCTCACTATGCCATTATTATTTTTAGACAGATGCACATTGGAGCTTAGGCACATGGTTTGGAGCTTAGTCCGTGGATGGACTTGGTAGTGTTAGGTTAATGGTTGGACTCAATGATCTTAAGAGACTTCTTTAGCCTAAATGATTCTATGATTCTGTTATTTTCGTAAACCCACCAATCAGAGATGGCTGGAGAGAATAAAGGGGTAGGAGGATGTAAGGGGTTAAAACAGTTGAAAGGAAGGGACAGTAAGCAGAAAGTGGGTTGGGGAAGGGGGTGCTTGGACCAAATGCTGAGAGAATTGTATATGCAGGGAAATAGAGAGTGATATTTGATAAATGCAACACTTTTTAACATGCTGAGAATGAGTGAGGGAGAGTGGAGAGAGAAGAAAGCTACTTGCAGAGTACTGTGAGAGAAGCATTAATTCTGCCTTATTTAGCCCATATCCAAAAATCTGTGAAAACCCTTATGTATGTGTAATGGCACATAAAATACCTGCAAGCATGATGCAGCCTTTTCTGGTTTGTTCATGTAAAAAACTCATGATGGCCACAGTGATAGTTTGTCCGTCTTCAAGCAAAGCAATGTCTGTATCTGCAAAATCACTGGATTTTGGGTTGCACTGATTAAATTCTTTGTGGTTGGGGCCCCTTTCTTACAGGAAGAGCTCTTCAGGGGTTGAGGAGAGGGGGCTTGTTATGTTAAGCTAAGGGTGCCCTGTATTGCGTGGGGTTTTTAAATCAAATTTTACAGTAATGAAATTTTTCCATGACTTGATGGTAAAACAAACCTGCAGGCCACTTATTTATCATTTGGACAGCATAAGATCCATAAATCCTCTCTCTTCTGCCTCACTCTCTAAAATTTGTTGCCTGAACAAGACCAACCGAAACATTAAGAAATGAGGGACAACAGAAGTAACAATGGGTTTAGAGAGAACTAGATGGTAAGATACAGGGCCTTCTAATATTGAAGAGGGATTTATTTCCTTCTGAGACTTGCTGGGGAATCATGTACATCGGGTCAGGTAGGAAATGATCAGTATAGTGGGCAGCAGTGAAACCACCGTGCTAATAGCCTGTGTTCAAATATAAAAAGATGCAACTCCTAACAAGGTTCTTTTCAGCATGAGACTCATTGCTGCTGATGGCTCCTGCCTGAAAGTCCCACTTGGAAGCAGAGGAGCTACAAAGACAGCTTGCTAACACAATTTCTTAATCATGTAATAAATAAACTTACTGCAAAATGGAGTTTCGTCTCCCAGACAAGGTCAGAAGCCTTATCTATTTCATCTATCTATTAGAAAGCAATTAAGTTTGAAAATAACGTATGCGTGGAAATAAGTCCGCACACGTGGAAATAAGAAACAGTGAAGTAATTGAAATTGTTGAGATTTGGCTTTTGGGGGGTTGAGACATGTTTTGACAGTCTCAATACACACGGTCCAAAATATGTTGTTGCTACAGCACCTGAGTTTTTTGGTTGCTTGCTTGATTGCTTGGTTGTTTTACTGTGGTTACTTTATTAATAGATCCATACCATGTACAACATATAACCCTTGAAAGATTACAGCTGGAGAGAGTGGCATTGATTTATAAAATTAGTTTTGAGTGCTGTTATTAATTTCTGTTCCAGAAACTGTGTGGCACTCTTGAGAATCCTGATAGATAGGGAAATAAATTAACTAGTTTGTAATTTTGCATCACGTTTTTTCTGTTTTTAGGGAGCTCAGATAGGCAAAAGACTAGCAAAATCAAACTTTGATAAAGTTCTTTGAGCTCGAACACCTTTGCATCCAGTGGTTAAAACTGCATATTAAAGTGATCTGTATTTTTAGAAGCACCTGTATGCAAAAAAAAGAAAAAAGAAGTCCCACTTTTCTGTCTTATTTCCTCATCCATGAAAGAAGCTGATTAGTATGCTCACGTACGCTGGGTCATTTTAACCAACGCTTGTACATGTATAGCTAGCAATTACAGAAAGTTGTAGGACATCCAAAGACTCATGAGAAAGCCTCCACCTCTTCTGGTAAAGCAGAAATGGGCTTCAACAAACAAATATTTACTCAGATCTATGAGTCATAGATGCTCTAACTTCAGGTTACAACTTTGACTTCAAGCCTGTAAAGCAGATCCAGTTCATATTTGCCAACTACAGCAGTCTGCTGGGTGTGCTCTTTAGTTTTACTCCAAAAGTAGAAGCTCTATGACTTGATTCTATATCTCTTTTAGACAGACATATATATGAATCAGTTATATAGAGAATTTGATGATGTATATTTAAGACTGTAGTTGACTTTTCCAGTACTTAGTATGAGAAAAAAAGCAAAATTTGGCCTGTTTGGGTTTTTTTTGTGCCTGATCTGAATTTGACATGTTCTTGTACTCAGGGACTGATCCAACACCTACTGGAGTTAGTGGAAGCATTGTGTTCTTTTTTCCATAATAGATGATCTTAAATTACTTTGTGATGCATTAAGAGAAAATACTTTCTTTTCTCCTTATCAACAAACTTGAGAAAATTACTGTATGTAGAAACAAAATTCTTAAAATGTCAAAAAGGTAAAATTCATAAAACCTGTTGTTTTCAAGTCAATGAGCATGCACAATCTTCAAAAGATTAGTAGTTTAAAATACTCAAATGCTTCAGAAGACACAACTGTGTTCACAAGGCATAATTTTTGGTGATGTGGAACGATAGTTGCTGCCTACAGGGTGTAATGATCTGTGACCACAGACAAACTGACCCCAAGATCATCAGCCAACCACAAACACAGCACTGGGATTTAAAAGTGGCTTCCAAAACCACAAACCTCTGCCCATGGAGCTAAAACAGCAACTTTACTAGATCAGCTAATAGAGAGGACTGATAAACAAACATATGATGAGGTATATCATGTTTTCGTTGCAGCACACGTGTGCTTCAGGGATCACATCATTAGCAGGTACCAGAAGGTTGAGCAAAAGAAAAGCTTCTCACACACAGGCAGAGGCCGTACAGAGGGAGATCTATATTTGACAGCAGTCTTGGGACACACTTGGTCCCTTTTTAAATAGGCAAGCATTCTCCCTGGCTAGTGTACACCTCTGGAGCCTCTTCTCAGCCCTGCCTATATTCATAATGATTCAGTGTTTTCTGTCTTCATAACTAGAAGTGCAGTGCTGTGATAGAGCCAAATAAACAGGGAAGTAATGGACATACAGGAGAAAATTAAAGGTTCAAAAGGCAAAGCAGCAAAGTTGCAAAACCCATGACTCTTATCCGGGGTGGGGGAGGAGGAGAACAAAACCTGAAGAGGGAGAAAGGGTATAATTTGCTTAAACAAAGAGATGTTCATTCTGAATTATCAGCTCCAGCAATGAACTCCTTCCTTGCCAGGTTTCCATAAGAGCATATTAAAACTGGAGAAAATAAAATAATTCATCTTATTAGCCTTCATCAGGAGCCTTTGTCACACTTCTCGATTCACTTATGTGACTATTATAATAAACTCTCCCAGGGACGATCTTTACAAATCTTCAACATCAAGATTAAAATGAAGCGAGGAGAAAGGTGGAAAACAAGTTATCTTTACTGGAAAGACTGAAAGACTCACGAGAGATAAACAGAGCTTTGCAAACTGGCCTTCAAATACTTAAATGCTTGATCGGATGAAACCCATATTGGATTTAGGATTCCTTCTGCCATGATTCTTTGTATTTACAGACAACATATTTATTTAAAAAGCAGATGATGCCATCATATTGCAGAAATGTGACTAGCTGGAAATAGCTACATTAAAAAAATACTGAAAATAATAAACATAAAAAAACATACTCACATTCTCCCTGGATATTTACAGTAAAAGCTCAAATCCCCAAAGATTTGAACTGAGTCTGTTCATCTTGTTCAATTAGCTCCGTACTGAGTTTTGTTAAGAAAGGTCTGTGTTCCTCAGAGACGTTTTTCAGAAAGTTTTCAAGTCATTTCAGTGAAAACCTTATAAAATTAACAAGTAAAAGTCAGATCTTCATTTGTTATAAAATATCACAACTCTATTGATCCTGTCACTCTGGATCAGAAGGAAATAGGGTTAGCTCAGGTCAAACTACGGGAAAAAAAAATGAAAACAGCTATAATATTTGTTTCCTCCACCTGTCCCAGTCTTTTGACTGCCTATTAAATTGTTATCTGACCATTAGACATTCAATGGCTCAAGTCAACGCTGCCAGTCACAAAACTGCCATCTAAGACTTCTAAAAGACTTTTAAAACGTAGCTCTTTCAGAGCCTGTATTTTGATTACTGATGTTGCTATGGTACCAAAACCTTTTTACTAGCGATATACGTATCTGCCTGTAATCTGACAGCAGTAAACTGCAGTTCCTTTCTCATAGCTCAACTCCTTCAGGGCTCATAAAATGTGCATTCCTCTACTTCTCTCAAAACACAGTTTGATTTAGTAGATGATCATTCTTATCAACACCTCCCCACATCCCTCCTTCCCATACATTCTCAAGAGAGCTGAAAGAGTAATTCCTGTTTTGCTCAATAGGCCAGTCATTAAAGCTCTGGGTGCTTTTAACATTTTCAATCACTCTTTCATCAGAAGTTTTTTCCCACTCCCAGAAAACAACACAAACTGCTAGGCCGTGGTATATTCCAGGATGGTTTCTCTGTCACTTTCTCTTGCAGTTTTCATAGAGTATTTAATTTTATGTTGAAGCAAGAAATTCATGGAAAAGTGGGAATGATTGCCCAAGGGGTTAAGGGACTCCCTGGAAAGGGCAGACTGGGATCCTTTACTTACTCAAATAAATTATTTCTGTAAATTGGAGCAGGTTCACCAAGGCTATGGTAGGATCTTGCACTAAGTCATTGCAATACTATAGCATCCTAGAGCTGAGGTTTTAAGCTCCTCTCAGGCAAGGAAGGGAACACGACTTTGGGAATAGTTGTCATACACAAGACAAGGACACTGAGAAGTGACATAGATACCTACTACTAAAACCATATTCTGATTTGGTGTTTTGGAAAGGACTGATCTGTTCATATTATCCGCTCAGATTGAATAGCAACCTGAAAAGCCTTGAGAGTTTATAATTTTGCCTTCGGTTTATATTTAGCAGTCAAGTTATTTATTCCAGTAGTAATAATTGTGTTTTCTGGCTTACGGAGTTAGAAAAGGATAATTTTGCTGCTTTGTACCTTCATTAAAATCATCAATATATTAATTTTTTTTGGATTTTATTTTTGAATAAAAGTCTCTAAATGATTGACTGGTAAATATGTACAAATATTTTGTATACATAGGGTAATATACTTAATATGTGTATACTGTAATAAAATAGTCCCCCAGAACATTGAACACAGGGACAACAGCAGAATTATTTTTATGAAAAAATGTAAGTTTTCCTAGTGAGATAGTTTGGTTCATACTTTGCCTCTCAGTTAGCAGAGGGAATAACAACAAAAAAATTCTTTTGGACATTTTGAATGATACTTGAGAAGTTCGAGGAATTTGTTGTCAAATACATTCAGTATCTTCTGGAAGAAACTAGTAACATTAATCTGAGATCAAAAGTGTTTGTCACTCAGCATTGGTCACTGTCTAGTCCCAAGAGGCAATTAATTGTGCTAAATTCTGCTTTTCTACCTGTTAAGCCATAAAAACTAATGCTGCTGTGCCATGGGAGGTTTGATTCCACTGATGATTTCCTGTCCCTACATGAAGGACAGAGTTTTTTTCAGCTGATGGAGGGGTTTTTTTTTCACTTTAATGAACAATGTATTTATGAAGTTCTTCTGCCAGCTCCAGGGAATGCAACAGCTACAGATGAAAGCATGATCACAAACAGAGGTTCTGGACTATTATTAGAAGAGATTGTCTTCTATTCAGCACTACAAATGGAGTCACATAGTGGAACTGTTGGTCCTCTTCCATCTCTTGACTGCCTGGAATTCCCTCCGGTCTTGTGGTGAGGGTACAAGGCAATTGCCAAGGATCTCGGAGAAAAAGGGAGAAACCAAAAAAAAAAAAAAAAAAAAAAGCAGGGGAAATATTCAATTAACACTTATTTAGGTTTTATAATAATGCTCAGAAATAATTATACTGTCTGGTGTTAGAGGTGTATGTCTCATTAACAGCACTATATGTATTTATGTATGTTTTGGCAAGGGAGACTGAATTCTATAATTTTTCATAATGACAAACTTACTGTTGTTAACTTCATCCTACATTCTTGTGATGGCACTTCATTCCAATATTTTCCTATTATTTTCATACTATTTTCCCTACAAATAACTCTGTTGGAAGTACAAGATTGTTTTGAAACCAACTGTTATTTTCCTTTGAAAATAAACATCTCTTTGCATTTCTCAGTAGGGACTTGCTCTGAGCTTACTTATGGTTTTCAAACTATTCCTTCAGAGCACTTCAGGTCCCAGCTTTCCCTGTGCCTGCAGCTGATTCACCAAAAAAATGGAGCCTTTTAAGTGCTACACCAAAACCACAGAGGTTCAGACTCCTACTGTAATCTCTGTAGTAAAGCATATTTCCCTATAAATCCAGATGTGCTCAGATGCAGTCACCTCCTGACAGAACTGAGCATATGCTTAAGTGTCCCTGTGATGCTCCTACTTCTGTCTCTTGTGGAGGACTTAATCAAGCCACTCACCTAACAAGCAACTGTGAGAGCTAAATTCCACGATAAGGTTCAGCAGAAAACACTGATGTCATAGCCAAAAATATCCTTGCTTTCATTTTGTCCTAAATAACCCATAAATAGTCAGCTGAAATGTGATCAGTAAGGGTTCTGTTTACCCTGCTTTCTAAAGGGAATTTGTACTCTGAGTAGGATTTCTGTTCCTGAATGTTCTAGGATGGCCCACTTCCCTCTTAGGTCAGCATTTCCCAAAGGATACTTTATACAGTTTCTCACCCAGTACTCGCTGTTTCATACTCCCCGTGCATTCCCTCAACTGTCTGAAACTAAGGCCATATATTTCTCTAGGCAGGAAGTTAAAAATGCCACAATGTCCATCCTCAATATAGCTAAGCCCTTTTGCTCAAGTGTTTTGGTGGGTTCTCAGCAAGTGGGAGCACATGGTCCACAGACCAAGCACCTGAAATATTCCAGCAGCAATTCCTAAATTATGTGAGAAGAGAGGAGAGAAACAACCAGAAAGTCCTTTCCCATGCTGGAACGTATGTAGGTCTAGTAGCAGGCAACAGCAGCCATTACACAGGGTTATACTCCTCATACTTGTTCATTGCTGACCTCCATCAGCTTCCGTACTGCAGAAGGGAGTTGGAGCCAAGGTGCTGCTCCTTCAAGAAGACCACTTCTCTTTGAGAAGACCACAGTTTTGTGTCTTAAATAGCACATGGCCCTTGGCAGGAGAGAGTCAACATGCCAATTGGCAGTGTTACAATTGTAGGGTAGACAGGGGAAGCAACAGTTCCCATGTGCTAACAGATTATCGCTGGGTAGATATGAATCAGCTGACCAGCATGGACAAAATTATACTGTCTACAGCATTTCAAAGAAATTGATAAGCTAACAGTTGTTCCTGTTGCCTTTCATACTAGTAAAAATAGTGTTATAGAAATAGAAACTGAAAAAAAAAATCCACTTTTTAATAAAATTATCTTCTACCAAGGATCTTGAAAAAGGCAATTTACGTTAAAAGAAATTTATTGTCATCTGTAACTTGAAACTGAATGGCAATTCACGTGTGCTGCACATAAAGATTATAAAGTGTGATTTCTAGACTTGGAGGACACTTTTATGGTAATAGTGATTAAACTGAAATAAAAATCTGGTATTTTATAGCATTTAATGGAATGAAATATTTTTAAAAGGAAAGAAGTTTTAGAAAAAGTTACTATTTTTTATTCAGTCAAAATACTCTGTTCTGATTTTGACTTCATATATTAAGACAATATATTTATTTTACAAAATAACACCATAAGAAAAACTTCATGTTGAAATTCCCAAAATGCCTTTATTTTCCAAAAGGAAGAAAAAATTTGCCACAACAAAAATTCTTTTTTTTAGGAGTATCAAACTTATGGATGAAAATTTTGCAAAATTAGACTCTTTCCTCTGTACTTTAGGAAACCTATTATGCTCACTGCATCTGTCAGAAGGATCACCTGTTATTTTACAGAGGGCCATCAGACAAATTTTTGTTATAATGTGTTGGCATTTTAGCAGCTCAAGCTAGACCGCTAAAGTTACTATTATAGCTCTTTATTCTTCTGCCATATTAACAGAAATTCTGAGTTTATTTTTCGGAGAATGACATTCTAGTTATAGAATATGTATAGTCTGCTGCTTTTTTTGGATATTGTAATATCTGATTATAAGGTATGTTTATAAATAATGAGAGAAAACACAAATTAGTGGGATTTGAAGACTGCACAACTACAATGACATAATTGGAAGAAACTCTATCATTAGCAGTCCAGGAGTAGCATAAAGTAAAATGCATTGCATAATTTCAACACTTTGTACAGTTAGTCCAAAACAAATATTGCACAATTAAGCAGCAATAAAAAACATATAACATACATCTTGGCAAATACAGCTTCTGAAAAGATCATGCTTATATTGTCTGTCTTGATGTGATGACAGTTGTAGTACTGTACTCCATGGATTTACACATAGTTGTCTAGAACACTGTTTTAAGAAAAAAGAGCGGGTGGTGAAATGACTTTTGTTTAGTCATGTTGATTTTCATATGATCTTCAAGATACTTGCAACTCATGAAGTTGACAGAGAACAAGAAGTCTTGTTATGTGGTGAAACCTTAGTTAAAATATTTTGGATTTTTTTTCTTCACATTTTTAACTCATTTGAATGTGATATGCTCTCTCCGTTAAAGGTGCAGGATTAAAGCCCCCACAAGTGGACTCAGTGTTAGTAGTAGAGCATCAGACCACAGCCAGAACACATAAAATCAGCATGAATAACCTTTCAAATTTAAGCTGTTTAATAAATAGCCCTTTTGTTTGAAAGCAGCATATGTATATATTAAAAAAGATATTATCATAAGCCACACAGACATTAAGAACACCTGTTTTAAATGTGTCCATATCCCCTTATCCAACATTATGGATCTCTCTTTCTCATTCCTATAGTTCCCCAAAATACTTGTCTCACTTTTTTATTAACTGACTGAATTTAGTTTAGAGTGGTCTACAGGGACTAAGTCTCTCTTTTCTAAATATAACTCTTTCTGTCCATAAAAATTGCATGGTATCCCTTTCCCTTTTCTATACATGGATGGAGACAGTGCAGGGAAAGTTATGCGTGGCAGACCACGTCTGGATGTCACTATAATAGTGATGAAAAAGCTTTCTGCTTAAAACAAAGACCAGAAACACTACATGGTGAAATTGGAGGACTATGACTCTTCCTTCTTGCCCAAAATTCTTCCTTGGTCAGCTAAATATTTCAAAGTTCAAGTTTGCCCCATATTTTGCTTTCCAAAATAAAGACTGAGTTATTGAGTTAGCGCTTGAGAGAGTGAATCAATCAAGTCTTCAACAAAACTCCATTAGCAGCAAATTGCTATAAAACATACACAGCGTTGAGTACAAGCTGGAACTTGCTCCGATTTGTCATTCTCAGTTTCTGAAGGCTGGCCACAAGGAGAGTCTTTAAAGCCCACTCCAGTACTGATAAATGCATGAGAAATATAAAATGGAACAAGACAACGCTGAGAAGTGTTGGGATGAGCAAGATAGCCCAAACTGGTGAAAAATAGTGGGTTTTGTTATTTTACAGTACTTAAGTTTTCAATAATTAGTAAGGGATAAGAGGCATTCTCCATGCCTGAGTTGGGCAAACCAGAATCAGTCAGGACCAGTGGCAAGTTACATCCACATTTGTAGTAATGTTCTAGCTACAAGAATGAATGGCAACTGCTTCCTGCAGAAGGGAAAATAGGTGTATGAGGCTTGACCGAGATGCTGAGTATCCTCAACCACCAGAAATAGGTGCTGGCTGTGAATTCTGCAGCAGGACAGCAAGAAGGTCAGTAAGCAGAGAGGCAGACAAAATATCTAGATCCTCTACTTTCTTCTACAGGTGTTAAAACCAGGAGCCTATGTGCTGAAAGGAATGGAGTAAAGCTCAGTAGTAAAAAACTGGTGTAAATCCTGAAATGAGAATATTAAAATTCTCCTATACTCCTTTTAAAAGGAGCTGATTTTAGGGGATGGAAGCAAGCCAACTGCCCAGAAAAGAGGTGAGGTGTCTTAAAGATGAAATTAAGCAGCAACATATGTTGTCCAACATGCATATTGGAGGAAGGGGAGCCATGCCTTACCCTTCATCCCTCTGGGGGATGTCTGTTTGCCTTCATTGCTACCCTTAGTTTTTTTCTTTACTTTTTCACAGTCAGAAGAGCTATAACACAGTAGAAGTTAGAACTGGAAAAGGCCCATGAGATCATTAAACTCTCTCTCAGCCAAGGCAGGACCGATCTGAACAATATATCACTTTATTCTTTTGTTCAGTAGTGACTTGTGCCTCATCTAGCTGACTTATCTTGTACCTTCATTGCATTTGGAAAAAATCATGTGCATTGGAACTACTCTGCTGCTCTTTTCTTCTGTAAATTTTGGCTTCTAAAACCGTCTTCTTTTAAAAAAGGGATAAAATAAATCTTCTGTCCCTGACTGGCTATTAGAGGGATGAATGTTTTTCAAAACGAGAAGTTGAAATAACAGTCCTAATGATAGAGTGATACAGAATGTGGGAGAAAGTTTATTTTGGTATGTAAAAGTGGGGCATAGAATTACAACTTACAGGGATTAAAAATGATTTTACCAAAATGTTTCATCTTTGCCAGCAGATAATCTAAGCTAGAGGTTTCTTTTAACTGTCACTTCAGTTAAATCTAAGGGGCATGTTTCTATCGTCTTTATGTTTATTCTGCCTCCTACCTTTTATGCAATTCCTTTCTCTCACTTTCTCTGGTTTCTACCCTCTCTTGGCTCCAAGGTCTGCTTCATTCTCATCCTGCTTTGTTGATTAAATCCTGCCGTTGTATCCTTACTTATCCTTACTTCTTACTTCTCCTTACTCTTATTGATCTACCAGATTCAGTTTTTATGCAAAACCTATAAGCAAGTTTATCTATGTGCAGAGTTCCCAAACTTTATTTTTTATTTCTTCCTCAAGTTCAAATCCCTATATCCAGTTAAAAATATAAATTTTCCTTTGTCTTTAAAATCACTTTCTGGTTCATGGAGTGGGTTAGAGAAATCACAAAATATTCAGTAGGATCTTACTTTCCCCTTTTTAGAATATATAGAGTCTAAATCCACAGTTCAGATGTATGCAAACCTTGAAGTTCTGAAATATGAGGGGAAGCTACTTGCTGAAGAAAGTGAAGGTGGGGTTTATAAAATATATCTCAGACTGCGCATGTGGAGTCTCAGAACTGATTAAAAAATTATGAACCATAAGATTCCTTGTAATAACTGAGCTAGTTTATCTTCTCAAAAAATGTACATCTCAAAAAGACATTTCTATCCTGCTGTAGGAGCAGGAAACTGTTAAGGAAAGAAAGAGGATCTGAAGGTTATTTAGTAGGGATTTTTCTATTTAATTTTCAGTGGACTATGTCAAGAATGAGACTGCCCAGCCTCTAGGATCTATAATCTCTTTCCTTTTAATCTATGTAAGGTATATATCCAGCTGTATTTAAGTAAGTTTTTTCTGATGCTTTCTTTATGATCCCGCATCTTTGCTAAGTATTTCAGCTCCTAATACTGTCATTATGTCATTAACTATACTCACAGTCAGCTCGCCTCCTAATTCAAAGTGAAATGACTGCTACACACTTGATTTTTAAGTGGAACAATTTTACCATCCCATGACCATATCTAGAAGGAACAGGGAAAGCACAAGCTTAGTTTGGATCTCACGTCTTCTAGCACATCTCTGCCTCCTGTAGTTCAGATGGAGAACAACTGTTTCTTTCTTCGTTACCCACATAATAAAACTGTTTCCTCAGGTTTTAGACTCCCTGACTTTTTCTACAGTATAGGTTTAAAAAACTCTGATTCTACCTAGTGATTAATTTTGGTGGCTAGCAGTTGGTTTTGTTACTGGAGATAAACCGGCAAATTTTTTATCTTCTTCACAATGTTATGAAAAGCTAGACCTGAGTGCTGGTTATTTCTGTAGGAAAACTTTAGGTCATTCCAAGTGGCAGCTTGTAGAGAAAAATAAAAGATCGAGGTTCCAGGAGAAAACGAGTACTGGGATCTTGCTAGTGGACCTTAAACCTAAAGAAGCACAAGTTCTGAGGTGTTGCCTTACGATGTCTGTATTTACTACTTTTACTACAGAAGAGAAGTGGAGGAGAGTTAAGGTGTTAGACATTGTGGACAAGATACTTTGTGATTACACAGTAGAAGTACTGTATTCTTGCTCTGGACCTCCTCAGATATCACAAGTGTTTTGTTAATGAAGTTGTGGCCTTGTCCATCCATGTTCCTCCTTTTGATCATCTCTCACAGACATTAGCCATGGTGGTGTGGCATGACAGGAAAGGGAGAAAACTGCAATGCTGCTTCCATGACACACCTGGCTGGGCTGAGCTGGCTCCAGCTTCTACTGGAGTCACTGGCAAACTTTGCCATCTATGCTACTGCCAGATCAGGTCAAGGGAGTTGTGCCTAATAGAAAGCCTTTTAGTTTAAAGGATGGGATAGAACAAGAAAGAACACCCTTGGTTATCAAAACATCTGCACAAACAGGAGAAGCTTAGCTGGTATTATAAATCAAGTGGCAAATAATGTGAATTAGTGTTTTAACTGCAGGAAAACTAAAGTCATTGTGTTGCAGTGGTTGCTTTAATGATACTGATAGCACTTGCACTTAGATTTTCTAACGGTAGGTTCTTTTCACTCTAAACTCTCTTCATGGACCTGCAGCTTTCATAAACCTAGGTGCCAAGAGCAGCAGTGGAACAAGCATCAGCGCTTTCATTGCACAGCTTACAGGTAGGTAGAGACAGACAACCATTTCCTTTGGTTTTATCAGACCATACTTTCATTTGGCATCACTTACATAAACAGTTCTCAAAGTGTAGCTTGCAGAGCACTCACTGCTGGTCCATGAAGAATTAGCTCATCACATAGTGCATATTTTGTTGCCTTTCTCCTCTTCTCTCAAAAGACAGCTAAAACTGCATTCCATGCTTTCCTAGCACGCCTTCTCAAGGTAAGCAAATGCTGTACTACTTGCAGGAATGCCATCGGTTTCTGAATGCATTGGTTAAAAAAAGTCTATCATTAGTCCTTCCACTGGCATCTCCTGAAAGCCAACAGCTGGCCCTCCTTAACTATCTGGCTAGCACCTGGTGCACCACAATAAGAAATCTTAATACTTGTATTCCTTTTTAAAAACATGACAAGGAGGCAATACAAAACCAAATCACAGTAATGCATGATTATTCCAGCTGTGGTTTGTGCACAGTCAGCATGCTGAGATATTCCAAGCCAAGAGGATTTTTTTCTTGCTTTTAAAGAAAGATTTATTCATAAGGGTGAAGAGGGCAAATTCCCAACGTTTCAGCCCTCAGCTGGATTTTGTCAAGGGTTTCTAATGCACACACATGATGAGGCTTGGCTAAGGCACCGGGGAAAATAGTTATGAAGTAAATTCTATGGGTTGATATATATACTCTTCGTAGTAATGTTAAGATTTGCCAAACTTCTGATGCATGAGGAATATGAAAGCTTAGAAATATATGCAGATCTGCATATACTTTTACACCCACAAATAAATAGCAGTCCTTGTTTTGCCACCATGACTTTACCATTGTATTATCTTACTTTGCCATTAATTCCATTAAATACAGTCAGTAACCCTTTCAAATACCCAGCTGGAATAGAAGTAACAAAATCTGACCTTCTGTGACCCTAGCACTACAGAGCTTATTTCCCTCCCTTCCTCCCTCAAATAATATATGTAGGGTAAGACCCAAGCTTATTTTATGACACATTCCTTCATTTTAAATTTACAAAACACCCAAGAGAGCATACTCATTATAAACTTTAACAAGCGTTTGAGTTTATTTTTACTTCCTTTTTTGATTTTTTCTGTATGAATGAATAAGGCGAATATGCATTTCAGAGCTAGCTTCTACCTAGCTCTTCTGGGTCTTACTCAACCTATGTAAGGGTTAGAGAGACATTGATATCCCTCCTCTCAGGTGAGACACATAGCGTTCCATAGCAGATGGTGGGTTCTAGTCTGGGTCCCTAGGAATGAAGCACTTTACATTCTATGTTTAAAAATAAATGCATGATTTTTTACATTTTGCATGCCAAAATCACTGTCTACAGCAGCCACAGTCCTGAGAGAAGAAGCTGGGATTTGTAACTCTTCTAGATACGTGTCCAAACTACCACTTTCATTTTCCCTTGGGCCTCTTGCACGAGATGAGGCTTTCAAGCTTGGCTGTGCAGCAGTAGCTTCTTATTACCTGCCTACCTGCCTTTTAACAAAGCTCTTCTCCACATGTAAACTGTTTTATTTGGGAGTCTGCTGAAAGTGTGCGAGAGGTTAAATCCCCTCAGGATGAGAAAGGAACTAACTCTAAGGCTCCCACTTTGCATATGGTTTATCTAACAAATAGACAGTATGAACAAAACCTAAATTTTTCTAGAAGCAGCACTTGCTGCCACCATTTTAAGCTCTTTTCTTCTTACCAGTCAGCAGAAGGAGAAAATTCCATGCTCTGTATCCCTCCTGAGACCTCTGTTTCTTCCCGGGGAGAATTCTCTGGCCTCTCATGCTTGAGATGTCAAAATCTAGTTTTCCTTTCACCATTTAAAAGAGGTGAACACTCTCTACTTTGATACTTATATTCTGCCTAAGTAGCTCTTCAAATTAACAAATGACTTTTTGGGATCTTGCCTTTTTTACCAAGGCCTGAGTTGTGGGCCCCAAGTTGGAGTTGACCTGTGGATGAGTCACAACCTAGCAGAATGCTTTGTTGTTTCTGTTGGCTTTGTGTTCCAGAGACAGAACCTGGCCCACCTGTGTCTCTGTGGCTCCACCCTCACCCAGGTGGTCATGGTTGGGGTGGTGGGTGAGGTCAGGATTACATTAACCAGGAGCCGATCAGTTAGAAGAATTTCCTGTTGGGTTTGGCTTCTGTTGAGGCTGGTTGCCTCTTGCTGAGCTCTCTCAGTGGTGTCCTTCCATGTGAAGGGCCACTGAGGAGCCATCTCTGTCTGTTGTGTCCAGCAGGTGATGCTGGCACCACAGTGGGCAGTGGAGGAGCTGGGCCCACAGGAACCTATGGCACGAAAAGAAAGAAAAGAAAGAAGACTTGTGAGGGGATGTTGCTGAGTTTGGTGTTGGCCTGTGTGATCAGGCATCTGATGGCAGCATAAAATGATGGTGGCTGAACCGGCACAACAGTGCTCTACCATGTGGTGCATGGATTATTATTTCAATAAATCTCACTCTCTGTAAGGAGAAATAAGATTTTCATTAATACAATGGTGAGCAATTTTGAAAACGTGTATCATATAAATAACATTCTGAACTACTAGTTAAAAGTAAGTTAATTAATATTGTTTTGAAAACACATAATTTATATGACAATAAATAGTAAAATATGTGTTGCAGTTTTAAGAAGCAGTATTTTCTGATTGGTGAAGACTGACAAGGATATACCATAACACTAAATGAGGTGGAAGAAAATATTTTAAAAGTAATAGAAGTAAAAATGTGCTTGGAGAAAACATGTCGAACAATTAAAATATGATTGTAGGAAATTGGAGTAGAAAATCGTTTCTCATACCACCAGCCAGGAGCAAAAGGTTTTCAGTATATAAACAACATTGTTTATATTTAGATAAGAAGGACCCTTAACGCAGCTAATTTTTTACCCAAATCAGATGTTTTATTTATTTTGTACTTTTCTGTTTAAAGACTTCTTTTTGGCTCTGTTTCATTCAGCTGGCATTTTGCTCCTTCTGATGTATTTTCTCCTTTTTGTAACCCCTCTATTATATTGTTATACACCTTTTAGAAAAGTGGATGCAGCTTGCAGGTATCTTTAAAGTTCCTTCTCTGTGTAGCTGAGGAGAAGTGTTACTACTTAAATAGGTCTGGGAAACAGAGGTCCTCAGTTTAGTGGAGGAGAAAGTCCTGCTGCAGTAGAATGAACAAAACTTTCATTCACTTCAAAGGGTTGTTGTTTGATTCCACAGCTATATATCCCTATAGCAGTACACGCACCTGCATGGCAGTATTTTGAAGGACAGTTTCCCAGAAGATACCACTACCTGGTGCTCGATGGAGTTGTTATTAGCATCCACAGACACTAAGATACCAAGTCAGAAGAAAAAAGAAGAAAACTGAAGTGATCTCTTGCAAGCAGCCTGTCCTTGTAAGACAGGTGTTCCAGTCCTCTGATCATCTTTTTGGCCCTCCTCTGAACCCACTCCAACATGTCAATGTCCTTCTTACTCTGGCAGCTCCAGAGCTGGACACAGTACTCCGGGTGGAGTCTTAACAGAGAGGAGCAGAGGGAGAGAATTACCTCCCTCAATCTGCTGGCCATACTTCCTTTGATGCAGCCCAGGATATGGTTGGCTTTCTGGGCTGCACTCACACATTACCAGCTCATGTTGAGTTTTTCATAACTAGCACCCCCAAATCTTTCTCCTCAGGACTGCTCTTAATCTGTACGCTGCCTAGCCTGTACTTGTGCTTGGGATTGCCCCAACCCAGATGCAGGACCTGCACTTGGCCTTGTTGAACTTCATGAGGTTGGCATGGGCCCATCTCTCAAGCCTGTCCAGGTCCCTCTGGATGGCATCCCTTCCCTCCAGTTTGTCAACTGAACCACACAGCTCGATGTCATTCGCAAACTTGTTGAGGATGCCCTCAATTCCACCATCTATATGATCAACAAAGATGTTAAACAGCACCAGTCCCATATATAAAAGATTAATATATTCCACTACCAGTGAGGGGAAAAATCCTTCTGGAGATGGCTAATGCCAAACATTTTCCCATGTCTGATGTATCAGCAGGATTCTGGCACTGCCCATAGACCATGTCTGTGCACATTCAACATGCCCATAGGAAGACACTTGTTTTTGGCAGACTGCCATCTCAGTTGTGTTTGGCAAATATGTTTTTCATTGGAAAATAGAAAATGTTGGTGGCATACAGCATACTAAACAGAAAGTACCCTTTCTACCAGAGAGGAGTGAAGAAGAGAATGACTCATGCAGCTCTGGAAAGAGCTGGAGATTTTGAGAAAAGCTAAAAAGTAAAAACAACAATTCTGTGTAATGAAAATAGAAAACATGCGGAGAAGTTTATGTGGCCAAACCTGCAGGTAGATCACAGTAAGGATGAAGAATGTATACACATATCTGATCCGGCAAACAAGGAGGCAATGCAAAGACTCTTTGAAGAATGATGTAGAAAAAATGGTGCAAAAATAAAATCCAACTTAAAATGGCAAATCAAGGGGGTCCTACAGTGCCCAAATAGACACGGGGATATTAAAAGTTTAGAGAAGACCTAACAGTGCTGAAATAATGCACATTATTTATTCACTTCCTACATGGATATTAGCACATCCCTCTAGTGCTCTCTTCTACATTCCACTACAACACTATGGTCAAGTGTAGATTCATCTGCCATGGCTGCTAATAAAAGTCAATTTTACAGAATCATAGAATCGTAGAATTGTTTGGGTTGGAAAAGACCTTTAAGATCATTTAATTCAACCATGAACTTAACACTACAAAGCCCACCACTAAACCGTGTTGCTAAGCACCACATCCACATGTCTTAAATACCTCCAGGGATGGTGACTCCACCACTTCCCTGGGCAGCCTCTTCCAATGCTTGATAACTCTTTCAGTGAATACATTTTTCCTAATACCCAGTCTAAACCTCCCCTGGTACAACTTCAGGCAATTTCCTCTTCTCCTGTCACTTGTTACCTCAGAGAACAGACTGACATCCACCTTGCTGCAACCTCCTTTCAGGTAGTTGTAGAGAGCGATAAGGTCTCCCCTGCACCTCCTTTTCTCCAGGCTGAACAGCCCCAGTTCCCTCAGCTGTTCCTCATAAGACTCGTGCTCTAGAACCTTCACCAACTCTGTTGCCTGTCTTGGATGCACTCCAGCACCTCAATGTCCTTCTTGTACTGAGGGGCCCAAAACTGAAAACAGTTCAATACATTCAGTTATAGAGGGGACTTTAGATATGATCTGGATGGAAAAATCTCCCATCACTATGCCAGGTCCCTGCTGGTTCAAAACTTCTGTCACCTCACTGTTGCCATTGTCTATAAAAGACTGCGGAACAGCACTCTAAGGCTGTAGCTGCAGATGTATGGACTACAAATTGAGTAAGATCTCAGAGAATTTTGGGCATACAGGCATACTTTCAAATGTTTTTCACAAAATATGCAACAAAGCAAGTCCAGTGCTAGATTTTACAGACAAAATCAAATAAACCTATCTTGCCTTGGATGAAAGAGGATTCAAAATGATGGAGCTAGAGCTCAGGATTAAATCCCACAGAAAGTAAAAAAAGCTATAAGCACTGCCAAGTTGAGAAAATATATTCTCAACCTCTATTATCTGTTGAGGAGAACTCTTTGTGTTGTTTTCCATTATATATTTTCATTAAGTTGCTGCAAAGGCCCGTCATATGTGTAAGGAATGCAACTACTACAGTGGTCCCTCAGGAAAACATGAGGGTGTATGTTAAAGACTCAGGAAAATTTTGCCTGGATAACCAAGTATTTTTCAGGTTATTGTGTTACTAACATGAAAGAAAAGAGAAGAAAAAAAGAAAAAGAAAAGTCAAAGGATATCAAATTAATGTCTCTGATGTCAAAGTCACTGGGCACTTTGAGAGTTAGAGATTAAGACAAGCCCCAAAACTTGGTATAACTGGGGCCTCAGACACTGTGTGGTTTCATGAGAAGGAAGTTCTCTGAGGTTGTAAATGGCTGGGATGCCACTTTGACTATCTGTGAATATATGGGGTTGTCACCCTGTGAACATATACCCTGTTGGCATGGTAAACATTTTCTCAAAAAAGGAAAGGAAACTAAATGTCCTAGCTTACATGAGAGTTTCTCAGTCTGACAGTAACCACTGTGCAATAACATAAAGGCACTCCAACCCATGGTACCACTACAACATGTGGACTTGCTGCTTCCTGACAATGATGCTATTCCTCCTGTTGAAGTCCCAATTTAGAGCACCTCATGCTATGTCTGAACTGTGGGCTCTGCAATTGATTTCAAGTTCTCACACCTGAGATCACCCACCTCAACTATATCCACTTTCCATATTAGGGTGAGAGTTACATATACATCAGCTCCTCCATGTCCTGGTTTCTGTAGGTGAAAAATCGAGGTTTGAAGACCTGATGGAAACCATTATTAGAAAACTGGGAAACCAAGACAGGAACCTAGTGGAAATCTTCAGTAGTGGGTTCTACTTTAGTCTCAGATCCAAATAAACGGGCAACAGAGATGAAATGAAAAAAAATATAGTGGATTGATGTACTGTCTTTCTAAAAACTGCAGACCAATTCATAGGTCAAGAGAAAGATGGGAGAGAAGCAAGATAGGAAGACAGAAAAAGTGACCAAATCAAGTCCATCCAGAAGTAATAAATAAGGTAAAACTACTGTTCTTTTTGTTGTAGTCAGAACAATACTGTGCTCAGATCAGGGAGGGACAAGCAACAACAGTGAATATTGTTGGCCAGCTACAGATATTTGACACACTCCTACTACAATTGCCTAGGAAGTGCCAACAGCTTGAGCTATGTTTACTGATAATTACATATAATATTAATCCCACCTTTCAGTGAACTTCTACATCACAAACAGGTGTGATGAAAAGCATTCAATGTCATTAAATAAAAAAAGAGCATACCAGAGAAAATGCGCTGTGGCATTATAAAAGAATCTACTCTTCCATCTATTATTTCCCATTTTCTGTGTCTTCCCAGCTGAACCTCTAAATTAATTATGTAGAAAATAACTTTACATCATGCTGATTTATAAGAAAAGTGGGTTTTGTTATGTCCAGCTTGTGAAGGATCAACCAAAGTGAACCAAGGATTTTCACACTGAGTTTGAATAGCTTTTGTGATGTCAACTCTTAATATTTAAAAACTGTCTTCTCTTTCTCCATCTGTTTTCCCTTGTCCTCATGATATATCTTCCTTTTTTTCTTTTAAATATATGTTTCTGGCTTCTTGTTTTCAAATGTAGCTTTTACAGCTTTGGTATCACCTTGAGAAGAAGAATTACTCAAATAATGAAGAATCACTCTTTTTTTCTGACTGCAGCATAGTTCCTTCCGTGGAATAGAACTTGGCCAAATGGACAACAGCACCTTCCTGATTTTCTGTAGATATCTCCTTTGGTCACAGTTCAGATTTTTGGTCTTGGCAGGGACACGTAAGAAAACATCCTCTGACCACTAATTCTATGAAGAGTTTAGGCTCTCAATACCAAAAGATGGGCTCCTATCCATATAGGTGGATACATAAAGACAGATTTCGGCTACATAATGGAGTTCAGGTATAAAGCACATGCACTTATATAATTTTTTCAAACTGAATTTAAATTCAATTTAGATATGCCCTTTATTATCTCCCTGAAAGCTTGTCTTTTTCAGGGAACAAATCAACAACAGAAACAAGAAAAGATATTTACACTCATCAAGTGTAAATCCTCATAATTTTACTTATTTATTTAAATGCATAGATGTTACAAAACAGATCAAAATGATGTACATTTCTTTATAGTTTCATAGCATTAAAAGTTAAAAACAGATACAAATTTATATCTCAGGTATAACATGTGTATAGCATCGTATGACAATATGAAAGAAATGTTATATTGATAGGCTCACTGCAAAACATGTTAGACAACAAGCCTTCTCTGAAAAACCAGGAAAAACCCCACCCACACAATAATAAAAAAAAATATAAACAAGAAGTGATGAAAATATTTAATGAAAGGGGGAAAGGATATTTCACTGTATAAACACTGAACATTTTTTTTTGGCTTGGGTTCAGATAGAAAGTATAGAAATGTCATAATTTTCCAATCCTTAGTATCTTCAGTCCTCAGAAAAATCTTTCCTTATTGCATATGGAAAAAAAACATCTGTAGATGGTTTGCTTCTTAAATGAACCCTGCCTTTAAGCACCATTTCCATTATGAAAGAGCACCCTACATGAAAAAAAAAAGCTGTTTAACTCCTCGAAGCTATTAGATTCCAATATTACCATTCACTCCAAAGGAACAAGTTTATTACCTTAAATATTGCATCTAAGATACTTCCTGACTTACATGATGATCTATTGAAGCTGAAGTGAGTTTGCAGCATGATGAATAGCCCAGTGATTCTGAATAACAATTGCTGTTCTGAGTTAAACATATAACCTGAGGCATATTCCCTCTCTTCTCCTGCTGGCGAAAAAAACCCCAAGCATAATTTATATGAATTGTCAGCATCAGGGATTTTTAAAGAATTTACGATATATTTTCCAAAT